>JBCAUI010225528.1:0-16560 GCA_038406195.1 Haplosyllis anthogorgicola
ATCTGAGTGCACAAAGGTCATCCTCCAGACAGACCCCCCACCTGGCTCTGGCAAGGCATCATGGGATAGCAGCTCATAAACAAAATTTATGTCTGGCACTGAGGAGGCCACCTCATTGGCTGGCGTGCGCACAAGCATGCGTTGAGGGTTTATACAAAGACCTATCTCAGAATTTACAGAAACAAACGTCAGTGATTTGTTGAAATAAACTAATTTTAGCCTGCGTGTGAAAACAATGGGTAGCCTAAGAGGTAATTTTCGCTCATAATCTTCATCCTTGAAACAATAAAATATATTTTCCGAATACCAGACAAAGCATGTAATTTATTGTAAAATGAACTATCAATCATGAATGCCTTAAAATACGTTCTCATACGCAACAGTCGAAGTTTCAAATTCGAAATTTGAATAGAATTGTGAGCTCACCATTCCACGAAGTTTCAAACACGAAGGTTCAATATTGCATATGAGAACGTCCTACGATTTCAGCCATTCAGGATTGATAGTTCATTTAACAATAAATTTCATGCCGTGTTTTGCATTCGAAAACATCATAACACCCTCTAAATTACATATTTGTTCTGGCCTGTATTCAATTTATGACGATGTTATCAAATAAAAGAAAACTACAATGGAAACTTTTCGTGACATTCATTTTAATGTTTTGGAGAAGTTTTTGTGGCATGTTTATGTAACATAGGGGGAGTTACTCTTGTGGAACAACCAGGCAGAGAAAATGTGATATCAAGAGGGTCTATTGATGAGACGATATCCAGGCAAACAGCACATTCATGAAGTGTTTCAATGCAGGCTTACAGAACCAAAAGGAGCAAGTGAATGTTAACTCAGAAAACAGGACACTTTACTGCCAAAATACTCTTTCGATATACGACTGCAAGATTTGTTGCGGTAAATAAAAAGAAAATGTTTTCAACAAAACTATAAAATAAATGCCTTTAAATGCCAAGAACATTCGGGGATAACGTTTTTTAAAATGTAATGACATTTGAAAACTTTTCATAAAGTGAGATTACCATTGATCCAGCCATTTGAACTTTATCGACATTTATGTGGAAAATGATTTTAATATAAGGGAAAAGGTTGAGCGGTGCGGTGCAATGAAAACAGGGCTTACTCACCGTACATTTATTAACTCCTACACAGGCGTGAAGGAGAAAGATCTGAGAATTCTACTTTATTTATCTTAAGTATGAAAGATTTTACATATTGTGGAAAAAAACAGGGAAAATTATCAAAAACAATTCTTTTAGAATCAGCAAATGGTCGACTCTTGCTGAAAAACTTGATGCAAGCAGGACATAAGAAAACATAAAGATCAGTTAGCATCAGTTAACTTCAGGTTCTGTGGCAAATGCCATCTAGATTACTGTAATACTTCAAATTTCGACTGATTTGTCTTTTCAACCCAAATGTAGGTACTAGCATACGCACATAATTAGTACTGGACTATTGCGGATTTTGAAATACACCGTGATAAAAATATCACAAGAAACTGTAAGAGATACTATCCATTATCTTATTAATTTTCCATTTCGTTCTAAAAATCTATTTCACTGCACATTCAGATGTAACAAAATTCCAGTTGTTTACATGGGCCATCATTTGAATCACAAAACCTGATCTAAAAGCCAATTGCAGTCTACAAGATTATAAATGGGACGAAACAGAGGAAGATGATTGATGGAAGATAAAAATAGCTCATCAGGAAACTCTTACGGGTTGCCAGACTATCTAAGCCCCTAATTTAGGATGTTAACCAAACTTCCTTTGTAACATACCGGATGTTTAGAGCATCTTGCGTCATTTTGAGGGCAGAAGGTTGCGCTTTAAACTTTAAAAAGTTATTTTTAAGTTCTTTAAAGATAAAAGATATTATCTTGTGAAAGATAACGTAAGGAATTACCAAGTTGAAATACGGGCAATCGTCTTATGCGTGAAGTTATTTGTCAAAATGTTTGAGATCAAGAGAAGGTTGAACTTATCTGCATTTGCCTTAAAACGAATAGGAAAAGATCCCCTTCGGTCTAATTTGGGTAATTTTTAGTTTGATGCTTGTGTCCACGTAACGTGAATTTATATTGTCCTGAAATTTTATACACTAAACGATAAGTGCTCTCAAAAGTTACGTACTATCGTATCTAGTCTATTGGTACCATGTTCTAACCACAAGATAGTAACTGCACAACTTGCCTTTACTGAAGTGAATTTACGTGTGACCTTGTCAGGCACTCTAACGACGATAAATTCAATTTCAATGTGTTGATCTGCTTTTTGCACATGATTTAGCCAGGATTACTTAGGGACTGCACTGAGTTAATTAAGGTTGGTTCTGAGAGAATAGGAATTACTAGGAACTTCGAATCATGCTTCTAACATTTCAGCTTTTAACTCGTCCATCAATAAGAAATAACATGAAGAATGCAGTGGCGATGTAATGTTAGTGTTTAAAATTGGTGTAGCACTGTCAGGTTCATCATACGGATGCGACAACATATTGAGAAAATAACATTGATTTAACATGTCATGTCACGGATATTTATGTCATCTTTACAACATTCGTATCATAGAAATTGCAAAAACATACAATTGCATGGACAGACCAGTTCCGTTGAGTTTGTCACGGAAATGGGCCAGGGATGATTATCAAAAGTTTATCCCGTATGGAGTAGAAACAAATGGAAAATCACCATCTCACTTGAGTGCTCTTAAAGTTACATTCATTTGTTTCGAATCCTCTTGTAGCACATTCAATCACATAATATATTGAGCTTACAAACTACTCACATGATTAAGAAGTAAATTTTATATTTTATATCTATCCGAGTGAAGAATCTCCATAAAAATGTCAATTTTGCTTATGTATCTATTCATATCATGCGCTGACATTTGAACCATGCAATTGCAAGCATCCCAGCAAGTGTACCAAGAGACTCCCAATCACATTCAAAAACAAACATGATCCGGAGGATGTATCGATCGATCTCCTGCATCTTTAACTACAGACTGATATATTATCTGTCTGACCCACCTCATGCTCAGCTCATCGGGGACCAATTTCATTCATATTGTCTTAAAAGTATTCTTGGATTCTAACATTTATTTCAGTGGAATCATTTTTCCGCGTTTTGATATCTTGGTGTCGTTTTTACTCTTTTGTTAGTAACGAAGTATCATATTTGTCAAACAATGGGATATGAGGATGCGAGGCCAATTTGATTCATATTGTCATCAAAGATTTCCCTGATTTTTACATTTATCTCTGTACAATAGTCATTTCATGATTTGATATTTTGTGGTAGCTATCTCTTTTTACTTTATATATTTAAGCTATCATATTGTGTCGGATAAAAGGATAGAAGGATGCAAGGTCGATGCCAAGCTACATGTCAACTGATAGCCTTAACCATTTCTTTGAAATACATACACATAGTTAAATTTAGCACCATTTAACACGTTCTATTTTATTTTGGCTAATGAATAACCATTCGTCGTGGCTTAGCAGCTTTTGTAATGAACTTAAAAATCATAATTCAAACCACCAAGTCACTCTTATCAATGGACTAATAATAACATTAGGCAATCAAAATAAATAAGAAAAACCTTTATTCACAAAATTGCAAGGGATATTGAAGGAGTGGGGTTGCCTTGATGGCGCCATGGAGTCAGTGTAGTTTAACTTTTGTTCTGTGCACCCTGGACATAAAACAGCTTATGTCTGACATTGTTAGGCAATCAATTTAGACAAATTAACTGCCCCAAGAGATCAATTTTGTACAGGAAATTATCAAACCAGAATGTAACCGTTATCATTCACGGAGAATCAATGAGAGATTTAACTGTAGCAAAACTGACGTTGAACAATGATGGATTTGTATCCGAACCAGCTTCCACTTCCAACAAGTAATGTCATCTACTCAAACAACCTTTATCCGCCAATTTTATCTGACTAGTCTGCGTAATAAAGTGAATTTCTATTCCTGAAATTTACAGTGTTTTGTATCGGGTTTTAATACAGTTCCTACAAACATGAAAATGGAGACTTACATTTTTCATTAATATATTTTGTTATCTTTAGACTCAGCTAAATTGCAATGTGTTACACAGAAAATATAGTTTTCATAATGTCTTCCAAGTAGCTAAATTGCCACAACCAGGTCTGAATTGCACATATGACGTTTAACCCTTAATTTCTTTCCATGTAACATCTATTTTGCATTAATTTGATGTAAATTGCCAGTTAATTGTACAAATGGAAATTTATCCCATCAGCTTTAATTACTTTACAAAATCACCTTAATTCATAACGAGCGGAGCATGCTGATAAAATTAGAGTTTTATATTTTAAGTAATTTCGAACAACAAGAAAATAATTAGCAACTAAAACCCTTAGTTAGAGGCAAAGACAGCTCCAGTTGAGTTGTAATCGGTGTCACGTGGTAATGAGTTTTTATTTGTCGTGCATATAAAATGCTGACTGAATAAAAACCGTGATAATCCATTGAATGAAGACAGTGGCAACTTGTGTCTCAGTTGTGTATCACCAACTTCTGTGCCTCATAAGAAATGAAATGAAAGCCAACACATCCACGGAGTCGCTGAACACCAGATTTGGCAAGAGAAATGATATTTTTAGAAAACTACTAACTTGGGAAGGTCTGAGAATGAAATGACCCCATGCTGTGCTATTAACATGCTTATGGGCATAACGTGAAATTCTATTGTTTGGGATCAAAAGCATAAGATGATGTATGAAATATAAGAATGTAACTCAAGCATAGACAACAGATGGTTTTCAGAAAAGGACTGTTGTATCGGAAGGTTTCTACTGTTCTTTCAACTATGTGTAATGCCGTAAAATGGAAATTAAACAACATACTTCCTTAAAATGCTAGTGTCCATACACAGTAATGGATGGCTCAGAGTCCCTCAGGTATCAAGTAATAATAGACTTGCTACGTTCTTCCCGGAACTGAAACAACCACGCAACAACGCTGTAAGACCTTTCTAATATCTAATTTCCTCGCTGCTTGCAACTAGTTTCTGAAACCAACAAGCACCCACTTTATCCTTAAAAAGGCCAAGTAATTATCGAATCTAATTATCTAGAAAGACGGATGAAATAAAAAAAGTTTTCTTGCAGGTAAATGCTGATTACACTTTTCAATCGTTAACACTGTTTTGGTTCTCTCATTTTTGACTGTGATGGTCTAGATAAATCTCATAAATCTCTTTTACGAATATCCTGTGTCACACCTCCTTCTGAAGCCAGCTTGGCTGACTGCCAGATACACAAATCACACGGGTTGGTCGAGTAAACCACACTGGAAATCCCCCTCAGAGAGGGGTCTGGCTCTAGTCTCTCTAAAAATTAATAGCAGATTTTTGATCTGTACCAAAGAGGTTTGATAGGTACCCCACATACCATCATTGTCTGTACATTGACCAACAATAATTCAACATCTAAATACTGAAATGTCACTAAACTATTTGCAAAGGTGCAAAAAACAGAACCCAACAATCTACAGACAGACAGACAGAGATAGAGAAGTAAATAGCAGCCCATCAAAGAAAATCCCCTTTTATTTTGGCCCTTATTCGGTTAATAAAGCCAAATGCACAATAGACTTCGGAAAACTAATTGACTTTTATATTCTTAAATAACATTGCCGATTAGCTTGCCTCTCCATCACATTATGGCAACAACCTCCATCACTTTGGTAAGTCCAGTTAGTGAGAAATCCTTGCCAAGTCATGGACACTAAGTACATGTAATTTAATGCTTGCGGAGTTTGCCATGATTACTTGTTTAGGAGATGAAGCCTTTTAATTTCAACTATAGACGGCCTGTTAGTGCGATCAATTCGGGATGAACCTTTAAGTGGTGAAGAACTTCTTCTGTGTACATGTGCTAGTTCTCACTTCTTTGCATCAATATTATCAGAGGAAAATGACTATATACCAAATGTGTACCATTTTCCCTCTGGTACCATCTGATAGCACGCAGACAGAAATAGGGGTGGAACTTGAAATAGTTTATGAATGCGGGCTTTAAAGTTTATCCGAAAAGAAAGGTAGTCTATACATTACTTGAATAGTCTCATGTAGATTTCTTGTGTAAATCATAACGTTTTAAGTTGAAAACAAGTGTTTCTTGTGATTCCATTGCACAGAGTAGGACCAAGGCATGACTCATGTAGTGTTAACCAACAATAATTACCCATAATCAGTTGTTATTGATTTAACCTTTATCTTATCCATCTATTTCAAGCACGAGAGGATAACATTCATAATTGTAAATTTTGACATGAATTTTTATTTACAGCGTCTTTTTCATCAATTTCTCTCTTACGGCCCTCATGTTTGGATAGAGTATATCTCAAAAGAGCTTGAGTCTCTCACAAAAGGCACTTTGAATCATATCTATCACAGGCATAGTTGCTTATTATGTAATCTTCTTGTTAGTAGTCAAGATCAGCTCAAATCCCCTGACAGCTTCCCCCAGCTGATAAAATCCAGCTTCACTCAGCTCACTACGAGCATTTAGACAACAAAGTATTAATTCCATAAATTTCGGTTGTTTATGTTCATAGGATGAAATACAAAACATATATCCTCAAACCAATCGATTCAGGACAGCAATGGGCAGGAGCCCAAAGCAATAAAAGTTTCAGCTTCAGGTTCTCCAGAAAAGCACAGCACAAAGCAATGCCCTTTCATTTCTTCCAGTGTCATTTCATATTGACATTGCTGTTTTTTGACATTTTATCTTGCTAACCAGTATTCACCATGTATTCGCCATGTCCCAACTAAAAAGATTATTCGGATATTTAACTGGTGTGTATATAATAATATTTCAGTAAGCCCACTTTTAGGGATGACAGGTTAACACTTGTGATAACAGTGGTATTGATATTGTTTCATTTCTAGTAGACAGTAGAAGCATTAAGTGGAAAAAGCTTCCTACCAATATGCCTCTCATCAATTATGTTTGCATCGCTTAGGTTTCTAAAAACAAAATACCATCTACGATTGGAAATGAATAATATTTATTGTGAGCCTTTAAACATTATTGGATCTGACATCAACATCAAAGTTTCATCGCCACATAACAAAACGTTGTTGGCGATGAAACATTATTGTTCTCTCTTCTCTCTCTTCACGTTCACGTTTTTCGTACAAATAAATCTTTACATGTTGCAAATGCAAACATTTATTGGTATTGTCATTGATAGAATGACACATGCGTAAATCGTTTACAATGGACAGATGTACGAAAGGAAGAACATAATTTAACTTCAGTATCATTAAGTATGCAATTGAGCGAAAGATTGATATAATGAAAGATAAAAATGGGAATCTCTCATGGAAAGTTATTCAAATTCAGAACATGTGAATTCACACTAGGGACATAATAGCTCGTCTGAAATTTGAGTAACATATGTACCAAATTAAAATAACTTGTCCCCACAGGATAAATTCTAAAATATTTCTTCTTTTGCAATAACAACTAAGTGCAGTGGATACGGACATAATACGATTCCAAAGTAAGATCTTACAGTATCCCTATTGTGATTGATAAAGACAGTGACAAATAAAACATGTTCTAAATTTAGAAACAAACCTCGTTTTACCTTTTCTATTGTGGTGAAAAAATCTCGTTACCATCAGGTCACGGACGTTAAGTAATTTAAAGCGGCCGTTGTTTTCAATAATTGCTTGTTTAGGAGATGAAGCCTTGTAATCACAAGCAGTAAACTGTATCAGTCACCAGTGGAAAAGTCTACTGTATGTTGCACAACTTGTGGTCTGTTATAAAAGCTACTAGTTATAAAACAATGGCTACTTTTCGAGGAATGCGTTTCTTCTAATTAATGTGTTAAAAAGAACATTTTCCCCTGTGAACTATTTGAAGGATTTAGCGCATAGGACTCTATGCATGTACACAAAAGTGCGCGATCAGCCCCTGAACACATAAGCTAGCCCCAGTACGTTCTACGTTATGTTACTATGATTATCAAATGGTGAGTACAGTCAACGGGAATAATTTTCATAAATACAATTGAAATGTCATTCAGAGGTACAGATAAATTGGCCACGAATCTCCAGAACTAATGTTCCAAATTAAGGACCGTCTCTCCACGGAAAGTGCATCCATTTGTCCCTATACTTCCTTTCCTGGGTTTAACAAGCAGAAAGGTGATACAAGTTTTTATGTCTTGGCTGGATGTGACCCGAATGTTATTGACTTCCAACTAGACACATTTATTGACATGACCATGAGCAACTGTGCATATTCCAATTAAAACAGCTCTGAAGATTCTTGAGCTGTGATCCCGGGTGCATCGACAAAAAGTCATATTCCGTTACCCGATCTGTTACCATGTGGGTTTTCAGAAAAAGAGAAGTTTAGGTCCCATGCAGAATATTTCTTCCGACAAGCAGATAATTACATTCTTTTTTCGGAATTGGTCTGAAGATAGCTGAACTACGTTCAGTGAACGAATTTCATGTGTGATATTCTAATGCTTGTCTTACAAATGGTTAGAAAGTGCAAATAAAATTTATGTGAAGTTTTATCAGACCACTACTTACTGCACGATATCAGATGTCATTAAATAAACCGTTGGTTTCCCCTTATCGTCAATTTAACCCAATTAAGGGTTTAATTACAGAACAATTCAAATGAAAGATGTGCGTGCTGAGAAAGGTAAATCATTCGGAGTTGAGCGGGAATTGAGTCTCTCTTTTCCTTTTCCACTATTTTGAATATTCACTGAACTTAAAAGGCCGTGTAAAATACCCAGGTCAACTGGTTACAAGCAAAAAAAAAGCCATACTCAGTACATAAATGTGTCAGTCAAAAGTAACAACACTCTAATAAAAAGGTACTAAACTTCTTTGATCAAGTTTATCGCTTGATACAAATGTACTTGGATCACAAATTGCACCTAGATTTGTAGAAGAACAATTAGGAGATGGAAATGTCTATTTCAGAATTCCCTAGTGAACAAAATCTGTCTCAATGGCAAGGAATGAAACTTTATTGATATTGTCACAAATTGCATGATAAAAGCGTGACTGTTTGTATTAGGCAAGCCGAACACGTAAAAGTAATTAAACTACTTTACCAGTTATTTTGGGTATTTTCATCCTATCAATGAAACGATCTGTCAATTATGCAGAAATTGTATTTCTATTATTATGAATGCTGTGATAATTAATCTGTTACGTCAGGGAAAACAGTCAGTATCACATTCAGTGATATGCTACGATATTGTGACAGGAATTCCTTCAAGGCAAGCTCTGTACTACACATGTCCACATGTATTTTGATCACCCTGTAGGCCGAGCAAAGACGACCTCAATAAACATGAATCAACCTACTTTGCAACATTCAAACTTAATCTGTGCATAACATCTAATCTCTATCTTTACTGCCTATCTAGGTAATACACTTCGATCATAGACTTCTTCAGTCTATTGTAGATTAAAATAAAGGTTTTACTTTCGAAACATGACAAGGGATCTCTGCAGAATCGTCTCCCAAGTAATGGTCTCCTTGACCAATGCATTACAAGGGTGTTACCTAGAAAATGGATCTATTGTTCACCGTCTTTTAACAATCCTGGAATATCAATGCTATTACGGTGAATATCATTGTAAAGTTTCAAAATTATTGTAGGATTTCGCATATTGCAGATTATTAGTCTACATGTAGAGTAGTTAACTCTCAGGTTTTTATTATATATTTTATTCTGTGCCTCACGGCCGTAAATGTTATAACCATTTCTGTCACTGAAATTTATTTTTGCTAATCTTTCTGTAGTTTTTAGAGGACCCGAGCAATGAAGCAGACATTATTGAAACTTTCAGAAAGGATTTCATTTCCGTTTTAAGCTTCAAAGCTTTTCTTGTCAATATAAATATCAACAGTCTGGACATCTATATGGCAGAAACCTATGGAAATCCGAATTTTAGACCAATATTTCCATATAACATTTTCAGCCCCGAGTCTACAAAAACTACATTCCTCCATTTATAGAAAGTGCGAAATTGATTGGAGGGTTGTTGAATGTAGATCTGGAAAAAAGTCTTATCTCAATACCAATAGTGCTCTACTTTTTACTGAGTATAAGCCTTATGAGGATGCATCCCATTTATTGAAGTGTCTAACCCAGTAGCTGAACTACAAGGAGTGGTCAAATCAGTGTATTCTATGGCATTTTGGTTCTCAAGTTCATTTTCAGTATTTATGCAGTGACACCTCTACTTAGCCTAGATCTATTTCAGTTGAGTTTTAGGGAATATAACCTACCAAGGAGTGTTACACATCTGCTTACAGTTGATCCAGAACTTTGAACACAGATCAGCTTGTTATATCTGAAATAACAGTTACATCATAGCTGTCAGAATTATACCTGAACCCTAACAGTTTGCAGCGTTCCCGAACAAAGGAAATGTGATAAATTAAAATTGTTACTGCAGAATATAATTTCGATGACTGTAGATGCCTATTCTCTACTGAATTGAATTGAATTTGTTTGAGACAACAATTCTCATTGTGGGAAAGATCATTTGTATTGAAAATGTGCCCAACAAAGGTGGTAGAGGTAAAGTCGGTACCACGTTAAGATGCAGGATTTGTGGATTCTGGCTGGGTATTTCGGGGAGGAATGTATTTTTTAAAGATAGTCAGTATGGATGGATATTTTAGTTAAAAGGTGACAATTCGTCAGATGTGCGGACAGTAGGCCGTTTTGCTTCAGTTTTCTTTATCTCATTGATAACACAAAGCGGAAAGTGCGACGTAATTTGGGACTTGCATTGAATTTTTTCAACAAATAACCATGTTTGTAACTCGAAAAACAGTACCACAGCTCAGAACTTTATTTGGCTTTTTCACCAACAACATGTCATTGTGTTAAAAGAACCCATAATGCAAACAATTTGATTAATGGCAAATACATACAAAATGTCATCAAATTAGGATAAACATTATAACGGAACGATACCAATTTGTCAGTAAATCTTGGTGTAAGCCCATTTCAAAATGTAGGGTCATTAAATCTAAATTAATGTCATTAAATTCCCATAAAAGCCTCTTTCAAATGTATGGATCAGTAGATGGGTAATTAAGTAATTGCCTATTAAATGGATTGATGATACACCTCTAGATAACGACGACCGAACACGAACTTCATTCAGGGTTAAAAATGGTGACTACGTTAATGTCACTGAACCACTAAGTATTTTTTGGTACGTCAGTTTATGTTACAGGTATTGAACATTGAAAATAAAAAATTAACGACCAGCTCCTCAAATTCCTATCATTTTGGAAACTTGCAAAACAAAAGAGAGAACAATGAATTTAGTGCTGTGCTTTTGATGTGCTATTGTTTTAAACCTGACAGGAATCAGTGTTGGAACAATAAAATTCCGTGCAGTGTTTTTGTGCTCAACAACACCACAGCATGACATTTTTATTTCTCAAACTTTCCCAATTGCTAGAAATTTCAGGAGCATAAGAAGAATAAAAGAGAGAACAAAAATGATTTTAAATAAGCCAATACGCAGTACACAATAACTCAAGATTACGGAGTACAGATTGAATACATCTTGTTATCACAGCTTTACAACAGATGTGTTTTACCTCAATCCTACAAAAAAGTCTAATACTATTTATGTTAAACAATTTACCCTGTAGGCGTTAACCTCTTATTACTGTGTTTTAACTAAGATCCTGGCTTCAATAATTCAAATCATACAGCAACAATAATAGTGTAGGATTCTTATCTAAGTAGATAAGTCTGAGAGACCACCATGCAGAACAGATTTTTATGTTTCAAGATCAGGTTGTTTGATTACATGAAAGTAACGTTTATAAAATTAAACAAACTTGAAAAAAATCATTAATGTGGATGAAAGAAATAAATATCCGCGCGATATTTTTGGAACGACAGTTATTCACTCTGTGCTATTTCAAAAGTGTCAAATTCTGTTGTTCGCAAAGTGAAACACAAATGACCATGTTTTCCGGGATACTACACACTAATATCAAATATCTTGTAATGGCCTATCTCAATACTTCTAGTGTTTGACAAGGGATATCCGAAGACACAACTTTGATTCCATCAAAGGTCCAATTCATAACAATACCAATGACAGAAAATAATGATTCATACTTGACACCGTAACCTTCGACATACCAGGATTTGGGTTTTCTTGCAGCAACTTCTTGGAAAATTCTTGTGCGGATTGCAACACAAAATTATGGCATCACCATTAAGTCGACTGTAAAATACAATCATCTGCCATAGGTCGTCCCAACGTAAATCTAATCTAAGGTTGAAAAGGAAATAGGCAGCGCTCGACAGAAGCACAACTTATTGACCTGTGATGATAAGATTATCGATAATCTCATCACAAATTTACTCGCTTTACACATTTACTACGACATAGTATTTCCTCAGTACATGAAAGAAAGGCAACTGTTTTGGGTGCACTGAAATTCCATTAAAGGTAGTAAAAAGAAAAATAATGGATAATTTCAAGCTTTATGGATTCTTAATGGTCATTTATCGATGAAAAATTGTGTTCATTTTAGGACCATAGAATTGCACGCGAATCAGATGCTATCACTCATAAATTTGAATCAACGAACTCTTTTGATTTATGGCGTTCTGGCAAGATGTGTTTTTGAGAGTAGGCATGTTTTACAACGCGAAAATGTAATGGATGGAATGTAATGGATTTGAGCTGTGAATTAAAGAATTCGTCTTGGGGATGCATTTTGACACTCCGGAACTTAACAGTGTAAAAACATTTCCAAAAATTTAATTGTTCCCCATATTTTAAATGTAGGTTGAACATTTAATACCTAGAGTAGGTGTCCCCAAATCGAAATCGGTAACGACATTTTCGGAATTTTTTAAAAATACATGTATCGGTTAGCGGTAAAAAGGCTTTTTAAACTCTGCATGTCCCTATTCTTTATTAGAATCCACCAAAAACCGCATTTGTTTATTGAATTTTAAGAATTTATAGTGCCTTAAATCAATTTCGTTTGCCCCTATTTCTGCCAGTCAGAAAATCCAGTTGGTCCCTAAATCGAAATCAGTGGGTGCCAAAATCGAAATATTTCGTTTGCTATTTCGTTTGATGCAGATACCACATTTTAAGTCACAAGAATGCATTTATTCCCAATTTAAATTAAATTTTATTGTATTAAACACATCTTGACCAATAAATAAATTATAATTTGGGAGGTGGATCCATGATTAATTTCCTTCTTCTCCCCCCTATGGCCTTCTTTTTCGGTTGTGCAGCCCTCCGTTTTGCTGCTGCCACTTGTCGCTCCTTCTTTATGGCTTCTTTGACAAAGTTCTCTCATTTTAATTTGTTTTCTTCTTTCTTTTTTGTGACCTCTTCTGACTTTTCAATGATGTGTAGATTCTGAGGGCTTGACAACAGGTAGGTTGAGAACGTCTTCTTCCTTGGTTTCGTTTGGGTACGTGGACGTTTTGGGGTGGGTGCCAGCTCAGCAAATGAAATTCGTCTGTTTGTTTCATCACCTGCATAGATTTATTTATTTGTTTCTCTTTGATCTATGTAGTTTTAATTAAATAATATGTATAATAAATAATTTAAAATGCAACCAAATATATCAAGTACAGAAACAATAGTTTATTAAACCAACAAGTAAACAATAACACATTTCGTTTGATCAACAAACAAATTGTCTAAACAAAGTCCTTTTCTCCACAAAGAAAGTCCACAAATAAATAGATTATTATTAATAATAATTGACTAAATGGTAATAAAATTCACTTTTTCATACATAGCTTCATGAGTGGCCTCTTCTGTCAAAATTGCTTGAGCTACTGTTTTACAAAATCCTTGAATTGATTCCACCTTTACTGGTGGAAGACCAACTAGACCACCTTTACCTTCTTTACTGGCCTTCTTCTGTGGCTGCAAGTAGAATGAAACCATACACTGTACGGATTGCACAAAGTGTGCAAAGTCTTTCACAAGTCACAATTTCATTTGAACATCATAATCTAACATCCAATGTCTATTTAATCTGCAGATGACACTTAGGTCTAGTCTAAAGTGTATATTTCATTTGTACTTACACTCACAACTTCCACTATCTTCACTTCTGGTGAGCTGTCTGGAACTGAGATGGGTGAATCTGAGCTGCCCTTTACCTTTCTCCTTGGACTTCTCTGCTTGGGAGTCACCACTTGCATCTGAAAAATATTGAAACCATTTTGAGTTACCAATTCATAGTCTAGTAGATCTAGTGATTCACATAGATCTAGATGATGCAAACAAAATCTACACACCTTAACCAAATACCCATCCAGCTTCAACTGCCCAGGCTGAAGGGGAGGACTTCCCCCCTCCACCAGTCTCCTTGAAGTCAATGCCTTCTTTACATCCCTTATCATTTTTGCTGTTCTCTGTAGAGAGGGGATGTCTTCATCCACATTTTGAATGCTGCTGTTGCTAGACACAGGGTCATCTTGTGTCAACTTCTCCATTATTTGGGCCAGTTTCAGCTGCTTCCTCTGAAATGGAAATATTTCATTTGAGAGTCCAAGCATGACAAACTGTGAGGAGGGAGCAGGGTGAAACCTCAACTGCTCTGACATTTGTTAATAGAATGGGGAAGGTGTGCCCACTGATGGTTATCCATAAAGGACAACATGTCCAGGATTATTGGCACACCAAGGCTCCCATTCGTGTGACCATAGCTGCCACTCCTAAATGTTGCATTGTAAAAAGGAAGGTGCAAACAAAATGGGAACTTACATGGCTGGACTTCGGGTTTTTCACAGGTTCAGATTGCTCAGTGCTGGTAGTTGCTGCTTCAGGTTGCACAGCCTCTTGATGCACTTCTGCTGTGACTGCCACTTTGTTAGGTCCGGTGACTTCTTGTGTCCCATTTTTGTGATGAAGAACTGAAAGTAGTTCGTTTGGGTTAACTTTACTTGTGGTTCATGTGGCATGAAGTTTTCTTCAATTCATGACAGTTACCATGTTAACTAAGAAGACCAATAAGTGTCCTTACCAGGTGGGGATTCCATATCTTTCTTGAGGTCCAAATCAGCTTCATATTCAGAGTCAGGCTCCTCAGCATCCTTCTCTGCTTCTTCTTCTAGCTCTTCAGGGTAAAGCATTCCCTCTCCTTCAGCAGCTTCATCAGCTCCTTCTATTTCATTTGCCTCAGGCTGTTCCTGCACTGGTGCAGGGGCAACTACAGCTGGTTGGAGGACAGGTTGGATGGCTGGTTGGATGAGAGGTACTTGTTGCATGGGTGGTGGTGCTCCAGCAGCTGCCTGTGCTCCTTGTGCTGTAATTAAACAAAATAAGAACCTATTATGTACACCAGTATGGATAGTTCATTTGATTTAAATACATGTACTTCATGTGGTCTTCTTAATTCACCTGGTAACAGTAATCAATTGAAGGAAACTTCTTGTAACAGGAACCACAGGTGATGTTAACCCAAACAAAATCTTACATGTGTCTGTGACATCACTAGGTCCCATTCTATCTCTGGGAATGGCATGATAATTTATAGGAAATATTCCAGTTTTCCTAAACCCAGATTGGATGTTCTCCACAGTCATTGCCTTTCTCCAGGCTGGCCAGAAGACATCCCAAAAGTCCCCCCTCCCAAGGGGCATGCCAAAGTGGTTGAAGTTCCACAGGTGCAGTTCTTTCTCCCAGGCACACTTGAATTGCACAAAGGGAGTTGAGTCCAATGCCTGTAAGAGATGACTAGCATGAGGAGGGATGGCCATATATGAATGTTCAACCTCCTCATAAGCTGGAAAAAAGCCATGTTATAAACATGTGCTGAGTGTGAATTGATTAACACTAGGTGTGGGTGATCAAGAAGCTGGTGGCTTTTTAAATAGTGCACAAAACAAGCTCCATACTCTGTGAACTTACTTTTTGTGATGTAACCTTTAGGAGTGGCAGCTATGGTCACACCAACAGGAGCCTTGGTGTGCCAATAATCCTGGACATGTTGTCCTTTATAGATAACCATTGGTAAGCACACCTTCCCCACTCCATTAACAAATGTCAGAGCAGTTGAGGTTTCACCCTGCTCCCTGCTCACAGTTTGCCATGCTTGGTCTCCTTTGGCTCCCAAGACATGGACTTCCTTGGGTACATTCTGTACCCCTGTCTCATCACCAGACCAGATTTGCACTGGGGATTCAATACCTAGGTCCTTTAGTGTCTGTTCATATTCTGTGAACCAGTTTTCAATTACTGTGGAGTTAGCACTCATGGCACAATTAATTGAGAGGTTGTTGGCCTTTTTTACAACAATTTCTGGGTGTCTGCCAAGGAAGAACTTTGCCCATTTTCTGTGCACTTTTTGAGACTTGTTGCCAAAACCTGTTATACCATTTTCCATTGCATATTGAAATGCAATGGACCAGACTTTACTTACTGTAAGGGGGAAGCCAGCCTTTTGAAAGGCAATGATCACTTGTTTCAGTTTGTTTTCATCCTCTG
>JBCAUI010225639.1:0-16559 GCA_038406195.1 Haplosyllis anthogorgicola
CTGTGTCACCTTTTAGAAGAAGGTAACCGTAAGCAAGTTTATTAAATCATGAAAGATTTCGACATCATTGCCTGTGGTCCGTCCATAAGGCCGAGCTCCGCGGTGAGCCCACGTCCATCCTCCGATGAGTCAAGTTCAACAAGGTGGACCGCCACTTAGTGTCAGCCGTCGACCATTTGAAAAGTCTATAATTTACCTTATGTTTTGCCGATTGCATCAAAAGGAATGGACCAATAATTCAAACTGGAGTGAATAATCTGATTTTTCTCTTTTTCTTTATTTATTTTTGTCCTACCTGTTGCCCGTTTACAGCTGCTTTTTCTCCCACTCTGCGAACTTAAGGCCGACCTCCAGGCAAATAAAATACGATGTCAAGGTCAAGGGCGTTCTCGAAAATATCACGTGATCCAGAATTTTGCCCATATCATTCTGATTAATATGATCCATTTGACCAATAATGCGCGTGAAATATTTCTCTGTTCAGTGTACTAGTGTTCCTAGTTTCTCTTAATATCTTTATAGACAAGCCAAATGGGCACAAATTACCTTAGAAATTATGGCGCGAAACGAGAACACGTGAGATCTCGTAGTAGCCGCCATTGTAGGGCATACTGTGGAAGAAGAGTTCATTTTCACGTGTTTTACCAGCTTAATGCTCGTAGTAGTGACCTGAACAATGTAAGGTAGGTTGTGAAATACATAAAGAAGTTGTGGGCATGGGATAACTATTGCACAATTATGGCGTGATGATCGTTTTTGCAGATGTCATCTTTGTCAAAATATTGTGACCCATTTTTTACATCGTGTTAACATCATGTTGACGTTTTGTTTCATAATCTGTTGTTCGGCATTTTCTAACAATGTGTCGTTATATTTCATCAAGTATACATTCCGCCCTAACCACCAACCTGTCATACAGTTTCCCGACCAACGGAATAGGCCAGTTGAAAGCAAGCAAACTGAAAAGACCGTGGATGTTAGTCGTGGGCATTCATGTTGTATGGAGAAATTGGAAAAGACATTCAAGCAATAGACACAGGGTAGGAAACGAGGGCTGCTTTTTCCATGTGTCTTTCCCGATTGGTTGACTGGTTCATCATGTCTGCTTTTGTAAACAGTTTAATTTGTCGACAGTATTCAGTCTACTGCTGAATAGATGACATGGAGAACGCAGCCCTGAGCCACCTCGTTTCCTACCCTGTCTGTTTCCCTTTATTTGAATGTCTTCCAGTTTCTCCATACGACATGAAGGCCCATGATGTTAGTCCTAGACTAATCTTGACTTCGAGCTCCAGTCTGAGATGTATGTCAACTCTAATATTTACAATGTATATCAATAAAATATTGTTTTTATTTCAGATAATGTAATAACAATATTGAATGAATGCCTCGCGGCGACAGAAAAGAAATCTGGAGTACCCGAATTTACTATGCTAATGGTTCTGTGATTAAAGATTTTATCATGTGAAGCCACCAGAAGAAACAACCTGACAGATACATGGAACAAAGTGCCTTGCATTTAACCTACGAAGTATTTTCACTAAAGGGAACATAGAAGATATCGCATGGCCAAATACAACAAAGATATCTCTCTTCATTGCAATCTGTGTGAAGTAGCTTTCTAACAAAAAGTGAAGACAACACTGCAGAATGCATATGATGAGGTAGCACTAAGAATACTGGATAAATATATCCAGTTCAATAGATTCAAAAGACGAAAAGGATTATATTGACGGGCACGTAAGCTGATCGTTACATAAGTGGTACAAGACAGCTTTGTATGTAAGTATTAAAGTCAACGAATTTTTTTTTAGACTTGCAATATTATTGGTTCGGTGGTTACTTCAGTACTGGAGTTAATCGTTTTGGATGCTGAAAGTCTGAAATCAATTTGGCGTAATATATTGCGGGTTAAACTGGGTGCCAGATTACCTTGGCAAGCCAGAATGTTGCAGCCCAGTAGCTCACTGATATTAATGCATGTGGATGATGATGTAAAATCCAAAACAGTGAGAAAATAATTAAAACTATAGAATTACGACGTGATCAAAACACAATTCTAGTTTTGAAAGAATACTGTTCAGCACCTCTCTATGAAGCAGTGGCATTGTTTGACAGTTTGTGTACCAAAAATGTTATTCGGAGGTCACTGACAATGGTGCATGGATCCACTTTACAGAATGATTGAATCAAACTACTTGGATAAATACATGTATAACCGAAACCATTATATTCACGGACCAACTCACCATGCTTCAAGTTTTAAGTTGACAAGTGTATAAATATACTCGGCTCGCAACGAATCTTCCAGTTTGGAGTGAAACATGATTGTTTTGTGGAACTTTGACCCAGATTTCTGCAAATTATATATTCAGAAAGTTTCACGACACATTTAATCAAGATCTTTTTAAGAAGAGTGCATAGACTGTATTTGAAAATTAAGTATTTGCACAAATAACTTGAGCAAGTAAATAAAAATACTTATCTAAACTACTGTTTAAAAAGGGATCACCTTTGACAAAGAGGTGAACTTATAGAATGAAATTCAATCGCACTGTGCAGAGGTCGAATTCGTGAAAAAATCAGGTTGTAGTTCTACAATGTTGTCAGATGCAAAACATCATCACTAAAGCTGAAATATGATTAACATCGATGGCTGATGCACATGCCAGGAAAGTGCAATTTAATATTGTAGAAATGTTACGTTGCTCATTGGTTTTTTCTTCAAAAAAACCCGGATTTCCTTGTAAATTTCATCATGTGTTGGAAATCATCTCGCTCGATTCGAAAGTTGTTTACAAACTGGGAAGATATAAACTGTTCTTGATTATATATGTGTGTGTCCTGTATGTATTAGGTGCTCAGCCGATGGCGACGATGATTAATCGTAACTGATGGCAAACAACAAGAGCCCAAAGAATGATTTTGCTCCTGCCTGGCTAAAGATACCAGAAGGAGAAGGTTCTGTAAGTACCATCTAACTTATATCAGGCGAAATGTAAAGTATAAAGTCCAAAATACCTCTTTGAGTTCATACAAACAGGTATCCCTGTGTATCATGGGTGTTAATTGGGCTGAAATGTATCCAAAATTAGTTCCCAAATATTTATTAATCTCTACTTTATCACTGAATTGCTTGCTAACTGCTACATAGTGATAACTTTCAATAACTTTTTCCAACTGTTGGCAGAAGTCGACTGGGTCCAAATCAGGCGAGCACAATGAAAACAAGTCAAGCCGCGCCATGCGTCGTGACGACTACTACAACTACAATCGCTACCCTCCACCAGACTTCCCGTATCAGCCCTTACAACGTCAACGATCCTTCGACAACTACTATGAAGGTAAAATATTGTCGGTAAATAGAATAGTGAAGAGCCTGAGGTGTCAAACATTTAGAATCTGTCGATCAGACTGGAAGCTTGAGGCACCCGAAATGCAGTATCACAGCTCTTTTGTAAAAGAACAGTTCGGTGTATAATTTTAAAGCTATGTCTTCTATGTATACAAAATAAGGTCAGTCTCTTTGAGTACACATGATCATGGAGACATATTTCCATGTATGATTTTAATCGCGTCTTCGGTGGACTAAAAGCCTACCAAATGTTAAGCTATAATTTAATTTGGAAATCCTGTCAGGAAAATGTGAATTAACAAAGAAATGAAAGTAAGCTTAATTATTTGCAGATCGTAGATACAATGGACCGAAGTTCCGTCACCATTCTGTAGATGATGACTATTACAGTGGACCACCGTATGGTCCCTATCCTCCGTACTACAATGGTTACGACTATGACAAGTATGGCAATGGCTATAGATCTCATCCGTCGCTTTATCGAGATGGAAAATATCAACATCCAAATGCCAGATATAGTCACGTAAGTTCTTCAATACATTTCCTTTCTTTAATTTAAAAATTAACTTGATAGCAATAAGTTATGCGTTCCAGTGGTTATTTTAACACGAGCGAAGTTTTATTTTCAGTTTCTCCAAAATAGGAGATTTGTGCACAACTATTGGAATTTAATTGGGTTTTAATGCAGATGACGGGAGGGTATCCACCATACTATGACCCATATTACGATTATTATGGTGACGGATACTACAACGGCTATATGGGACGTCCACCCACGGGAGGAAAGAGATATCAAGGAGACAGAGAAAGACATCCTAGTAAAGGGGACAAAGAGAAACTGGATAAGGACAAGGCTGGTAACAAAAACCTGACTGGGGAGGAAGAATTTGTAAGTATCAAGTACTTGTCTGGATTGTCTTGAATTTTTTATTCTGGTGGCAATCATTGTAGTCACTATGGAATACCCTGATTTTGATCTATTCAGTAAGTGATCACATTCATTTGAAATATCAGTTGTTGTATCACATAACTGTCTGTTGTAGCCATCTTTAAATGGCGATGCAGAATCGACCGAGAAGACCAAGGTCCAGAATGCATCAGGAGTATGGGGTATGTAGAAAAGGGCTTCATATCAGTGTTTATTTTTGAACTTAATTTACATTGAATTCACACTTTTGATTCTTAATGTGTATCCAATCCAGAGACCATCTTACGATAAGTGCTGGCACAGAAATGTTCAGAACAGTGACACTGCATAGTGCTTGTTGTATTCAATATGTTGCTTATCTTTTTAAAGATCTTTACTCATTTAAAGATAATTAAATTCTTCATAGTTTATGGAATAAATTTGAATCACAGTATTGATTTGCATGAGTCGTGTTAAAGTAATATAGATTTTATGATGCGGGAAAATTCCAAATGGTGCATTTAACTTGTACTAGTTGGAATTTTCCTGTTTATTAAAATGTGTAGCAAAGAAATATTACTGATATAAAAGGATGTGTGTAGAGATTCCTTCACATAAACTGAAATGACAATTCATATAGATGAGTCATTGATCTTAACTACCACGTTTTTAAGCGTATTGCTCGTCAAATAGTACTGAAAATAAGTCATCGTCTTGTATGATCGTAATATGTTCAATGCAAATTTGTTTAAATAGAAACTTTTAGAACAAGTTGGCTCTCTTGTTTTATTTTAATTTTGCTTGTTTTAATTCTAATATGCTTTTTTGCATGATATCCCACTTACAGAAAAACCACCACGAAGTAAACCATTGAGTAATGGCAACTCAAATAATTCAGGTAGTGCCTCGTGTTTTCAATAGCCAAGCACAGATCAAACAATTAAAAAAAGGAATCGTATTATGGCCAACTGATGTTGGGTCTGCAAGTGGACTATCGATATACCTACTAGACTAGTAACCTCATAGCATGCATAAACTAATAAAATTATTGTTACGTTGAATACTAACAAGTATGTTAAGTAAAGATAGACGTTATATAGCAACAATTGACAATTTATCACCTTGTAACAGCGAATTTCCTAATATTTACCTCATATTTTCATACAGATGGCAAAAATGCAGATGCAAAGGGATCTGCAAGTATGTACAAAGCGTTGGTGCCTCAGAAGGTTAGATATTCAGTTTCTTAATATTTGAACTGACAGGAATATTTCAATTGCTTTGGAATAATAATTGTCAAAAAGCTAAAAATCATGCTTGATCTTACGATGACAATCGTGTTTGATTGTAGGGAAGCTTTAAGAAGAGTTCGCACAGTACTCTTGGTGGTAGTCCGATCAAAGTAGTGAAGATGAATGGCAGTTTGGGAGATCACTCAAGTAGCACCAACAATATGGTATGAAGTTGACATTTAATTAAGAAGTTTTTCAGACTTGCAGGCAACGAAAAATGTAAAGTTTTATTGCAGAAAGAATACTTTAACAAACGCGACTTAATTTTGATTACATTGTAGTCTCCCAGTGCACCTGTAGAAATCTTGAGTTCACAAGTTAGAACAAAACGTCTCGGAGACAAAAAGAGTAATTTCCTTCGCCAGATGAAAGGATCGGATGCCAACTGTAATGATGTAAATAAACTAGGTGTTCATGCGCAGGTACAGTTTTCATATCCATGTATATGTATTTATTTAGTAGAAAAGTCAATTTAATGAAAAACAATGGATAGACATAAAAAAATCTGAAAATTCTGTTGAATGGACCTCAAATGTCAATTACTTATCGAGCCTTTATAATCGTAGAAAAATTTATATGTCCGTTATTTATTTAGATTGCAGATGAAAATAATCTGTGCAACGGTGTGAATGGTTTATCGGTGTCTCCCCATGAGGAAGTATTGTCCAGTTCACTCGAGGCGGAACAAAGGTTAGGAAATTTTAATAATTTTAATTTAAAGGTCTGGCAGTTATGTTATAATGAAGGACTATTTATTAAATTGCATTGTGAATACTACGTTGTAATGTTTCAGGTTGTTGAAAGAGATGGGTTGGAATGAAACTGATGATGAGGAGTACGTCATCACGGAAGATGATATGAAGGAGTTTCAGAATCTTACGAAACAGGTTACATTTTAAAGTTTATACAAGAATTCACATATCCTCAAGTTTACAGATAGAGATAAATCTCGTACATGTCAAAAAAAAAATCAAAACAGACAAACTACCATGTATCGCAGCAATATTAGTGATAGGAATATTGCAGGAACATTTTGACAGCCCGAATAGTTGTGTATAAGTGAAGTTTAACGTTCGTATCGTGTTTACACTTCAGCTGAAGGAGAGAAAGAACGGAATAACAAGAGTTATACCGAAGACGTGGAGCCCCACTCATCTGCCATCGTACAACCCAAATGAAAAGGAATTAAACGATACCTTGTCGAGTACGTCTGATGAAGACAGTGACAAAGAGTAGAATCTGTAAGACAGAATCGTGTAACACCATTAAGCAACTGATAGCTGTTGGGCTGGATCCGACACCTGGATATGCGACCAGTGTAGTCAAAACCCACATCGTAGTGCCATTATTATAATTAACTGTTTGACTAGCCTGTGAATTACTGTGTTTGCTCTGCACTGTAGCTGATGGGCACCTCGTCGTCATGTCCACAATATCGAGTCATTATTCAAACAATTCATAGATGTTGCAGAAACGGACTGCTATGCTTGTGACTCAAGTCATATTTTATGACACTGGTCAAGTGACTATTTCTTATGAACAGAAAAGTTGTTAGTAACAACAATGAACCTACTTGGATTTTTCATAGAGAATTGATATTTTTTATTAACCGATAAAAATTCATCAAGGAACTTGGATTTTCATGCTATATTCATCATTACTCGGATTAAGAACGTCGAAAGCGGACGCTTAATCAAATTGGTCGTCAAGAAGACTTTGTGTATGCAATATTTCTGTAAAAATATTTACTGTTACACAAACAAAAGGTGATCCTGCACCCATTGCTTCAAAATAATTTATCGTGATAATTGTTGATTGGTATGTGCTGATAATACTGTGTGAATGTTTTTGTTGGTATTCACTTCTGTTCAGATATTTTCATAAATTTGTATGCAACAGAAAGGAAAATTCATCATCTCTGTGCTTTAGTTATTAACGTGTGGAAAACCATTTTTGTAACAACCTTGGGGAGCAGATTGATGTGTAGAAAAGCACAAAATTGTGAGATAAAATCTTCTTAAAAATGAAAAAGGATTTTTCTCGACAACGATTATATCCATTTGTATTTGTCAGAGTAAACTGTCTTCCTGATTTGTAATTAAATGTGTGCTTATTTCAACAAACTTAAGCGATGGAGGCCATCTTGATTTGAAAAGTTTTGAGGTGGTCTGTAAGAAAAGTAAAAACATAATTTTGGGATGATGTTTTTGTAATATGATAGAAAACAGCATGATAGTGGTTTGTTAAAATTTGTCAGACATGAAGATCTCATCATCAAACTCGATATACGATTTGCTAGTGTAATATTTAATTTATTATTTAGCAATCAGTCCTCAGTTTTTACGTTTGAGTGTTGATATATGTGATATATTTCGTTAGGTATGCACAATTTGTTTGTCTCCCATACTGTATGGCAACTGCATGCCGATACTTTCATCAGTGCAAATCACATTTGTAAATATACATAACTATATGATGCCAGCAGATAAAAATCCTGTCATAATGAAAGAGAACAGTTATTCTTTACAGAAAATTAGAATAGAATGACCACACGTCGTGGTAGATAAATCTAAATATATATTTTGTATAAAGGTTATCAGTTTAAAAATATATCTACAGGCACGTAAGCAGTCAAAGAAATAATTCATTGGAGGCATGCTCGTACAACACGTGTAAATTAAAGTGTAGAATCGTTGACCAACCTATTTTTGTACAAATGTCAATGGTTTGTTGGTCATTGCCTAGAATGTAAACCTATAGTGGTATATTTTCAAATGGAAATAATTTGTATGAAAGGGAAAGGAAGAATATTCAGTCATCATCATTGCATTTACGATATTTATGTTTGTAGCCTAACACTATATCATAACCCATTTCATATCAATGAAGTATGTCATCTGTAAAATACCATTTTGCCAGTCCTTTGTATGGAGCTTAACATTTGTGTGCTGACACAAAACCTAACATTTTGGGTTATTTTCAATTGTCCCAGGCTTAGTTTGGCCATTAGTAATTGAGACAAAACTTCTTTTCCATTTAGCAAGACATTCTCAATGGTAAGGAAAGTAAGATGGATATAATTCACAGATATTAATTTTTTAATGATATATTAGTAGGATTTGTTCACTGGGCGGGAGCAGCACTGTTGGGAATACGTTTCTGGTGTCAGTGTTTTTGTGCAGTGTTCATTGCTGCTTGAATGAGAGTGTCATTCATCAATCAACCGTCCTCACATTTTGTAGATTTTAATCTTCTCTTTTTCCCATCAGTGATAATCATCGAAGAAAAATCGAATAGTACAAGCTGTTCGGGTTAGTTTGACACGGCCAACTATAGAATGTGGTCAAAGATGCGACGATAGTTGAATATTCTACGTGCATGTACATAAACATGGTGAACTGGAAAAGAAAATGTTAAGGATATGCATTTGATTTCGTTTAAATGTGCAAATTTTATTAAACAAGGTTGAATTTTCCATTGTTCCGTACAGTTACCAGGTTACATATCTAGATATATTTATATGTACATACATGTGGTAGAAGAAAAAAACCCCATCCATTTCACTAGAAATGTTTTAGCGTTACGTTTTAGACTATACAATGTCAACAGTAACATCGTAAGCATTCTCCACTAGCCAACAGGCACATTGCAGCACGCTGTAAAATTATTGGGTTCCATGTTGCATTTCTGCCATTTATACATAAAAGGGCAGGTGAACTTATTGCGTTATGTATGTTTCAGGTTATCTGGTGGAATTTTATGTCAGTATTCTCGTATTCGCAATTTCTTCAGCGTCAAATTTGGGAGAGACTCGGTGCCATTTGTTTTCAGTCTTTAAGAAGATCACGTGTAAATTGCCCGAAAGATATTGTGTAATTGCAGCTGCAGGCAGTGTGGGGACAATTAGATAGTTAATCATGATGTTACGTGGAACTTGAATTTGTAACGAGAAAGTTTTAAAGCAAACACTATAATTGCTCATGATGGTCTTGCTAGAAAAACGCAATGCCACTTATTTGCTAGTTTTGAGTAAATTTTCACGAGATAATGAATGAATACATGTTAGTAGAACCTATGAAATATAAAATGTGTACGTTTTAGTTTCTAAGCCAAAGTGAAAGTCAGTTACACCGTTACATGTATAATGCTGTGAAACATGTATATGTAGACGAGACTTTCTAATAGTTTTATTCTTAAGGGTACTTTTTGAAAAACGTTACTCTGCAGATTATATATTTAGACCAATAGTATAGTAGTAGTTGTCATTTGGGGCAAGTGAGCAAACTTGTGTTAATATGTGCAAAATGCAACATTACACGCGGTGCTTGTAGAAGAAAGGATTCTAGCGTAAACTATTATTAAATGTCCTTGGAAGTATTATGAGAGAAGAAAACTGTTGAAAACTAAAACATTTGTGCAATAAATGTGGCACTTAACACCCAAAGATATCCTTCCATTAATAGCATTCATTAATCAAGTCGTTTTCATGTTATTGGGAGACCTGCACTTCTGTTGGTAAATTGTTAACGTAATTAGAATAATATGATGTCATACTTTGTATTTATGCATTGAAGTTATTGCGTTTAACTTTCATCTATTTTTCGTACAATTTACTGTGTACATTAAGGGAGTGTAGATACTACTATTGATTTGCATGTTCCGTTCAAGTTTGAACAATATTATTAGTAATGTACCCATGTTTTGTTGAAACATCCAGCTATAAATGATATCAAGTCTGTCCAATTGGTAGTATAAGACTGGCAGTGTGTACACATATGTTCAAAGCCAGGTACTTTTTGAGAAATCTTGTG
This sequence comes from Haplosyllis anthogorgicola, assembly GCA_038406195.1. Taxonomy (NCBI): domain Eukaryota; kingdom Metazoa; phylum Annelida; class Polychaeta; order Phyllodocida; family Syllidae; genus Haplosyllis; species Haplosyllis anthogorgicola. The sequence goes on from JBCAUI010225639.1 coordinate 10,366, forward strand.
ATGTAAAAGCAACTACTATTAAACAAGATAGCATGTATCAGATGTGTTTGACGATATAGTTTGAGACCTTTAAAAAACTCCTGTATTTTTACGAAGTAACTGACCGAATGATTCATGTATTTTGCTTTACGGAAGTTTGCAGCTGTTTCTAAATATATATAAATAAAGAAAGGATTTTTGAATCAATTGGAAACAATATCTTTAGTCAGTACTTATTTAGCGTGAACCGTATTTCGGTGGCGATACAGAGGAATACCCGCCAAGGGCATAAGGATTTAACTTAAACTGGGTGGCCACGGCACTGGGAAAACGGGGAATTTGGATGTTGGCTTTTTCAGACAGGGAAAACACAGGAATTTAGTTACAACACGCAATTTTATTAAAAACACGGGAATTTTTCTTCTTTTTTTTCAAAAGTTGGGTATTTAATGGAAAATTGTCCTTTTATTGGTTTATGTGCCCAATTTTTTTCTAGCCTTGCTTTGCTCAATTTATTTTGGTTTCTTACTTCAACCTATGAAAACTGTGTAATAAAGAGCAAAATATGGCAGTAAGCTATGGTGGATACCATGTACAAACTAAAATGGTGCATTTTTGTAATGAAAACCAGGGAAAAATTGTGAACACAGGGAAAACACTGGGAATTTGATCATAAACTGAGCGTGGCCATGCTGTTGGAACACTTATTTTGAATTAAAAGGGTTACTCTGAGAGTAATTGCTACCTTCACAAATGCAAGGACAAATGTCAAACTTAAATATACAATGCAACACTTGTTGCCATGACCCCAAATCAAATGACGTAGCTAATGACATCATAATATGCAGGCACTTGGCAAGTAGCCAAGTGTCCAGATGGTGTAAAAATAGCACAAACTCATCACTTATCTACCTGTTGCTCAGGTAGCAATAATGCAGATGGCTTTGCTCGTTTTAAAAAATAAATAACGGTTATATTTAGAATAGCATTTAACTTAAGCATTTGAAGCTTTTTTTAAAAATATCGTGTTAAAACCGGTTCTTTTGAAGTGCCACAGCTTTTGAATTTCTTTCTATCACCATCGAGTTAGCTAATTGAAGGTAAGTTTTAGAAAAGGGAGTTTGCGGTACATGTAATTGAAAAGAAAAATGGAATATGAACTCACCCAAGTCTTTGAAACAAATTACCCGTTCGTTAGAACTAGAGACACACGAGTCGTAACATTTTGCTTGTTGCATTAAAATATATTTATTCTTTACGTTTGGTAAGCATAACAATTGTACCATTACGTATATCATACGCGGAAGTCTTAACTTCATTTTTTTTTCAAAACAACATACAAGTCTCCTGCACCACATTCATATGATTGTTCCCTGTTCTATTTCCATTACAGCAAAAGTTCTTAACATAAATTCAACATGACCAGAAAGAAAAGAAATTTATATAATGACAACAGACATCACTGACAATCCACTGTTGTGAGCTTAATCGCTGGATAAAACATGGAGAATAACATGAGCCAACCTTCACTGTTTGGATTACATTTCCCGGCAAAGAGGGGTGATGAACTTGTTCTAAATTGAAGCAACCCTAAGACAATACATACATAATAGCGGCGATGACATGAAATAGTACGTTTAGAGTTCGTGGTCAATTTTTTCAATTGTTTTTTTTTTCTTTCGGGGTATTGCGCGACATGTAATCCAAAGAATAAAGAGAGACTGAATGAAATTACTATGGAATTTAAACTAGAATGCAATAATGATGGAATTCGAGCTATTCGTATTCTAAAAACATCTTCACATAGCTTCATTGCAACATTTTCAGTGTTACAAGACATTTCAATACCCATTCTTGTGTTAGAACTGCAAAGTGAATGTCAGGAGTGAATCCAAATTACTTAAAAGATAATCACCGACTGCAACGTGAGTGTGCTGTGCTATAGCACGGCCGATGAGGTAAAAAGACTCCTAGTCGATGATAATAAGACCTATATAAATCACAGATAAAAAGTTTGCTTTGCATCCCAATTATGACTCTCGGAGAACATATTTGCTCCTGGGCGCATTCTGAACATGTGAACGCAAAGCTTTCTGTGGTGCCACTACCTGTAAAATCTACGAATGTCTACAAGGAAATTACAGTACATGGTATAAATCATCACATTTTGCTTAGGTGCATCTTAAAATTGAAAGGTACAACTAAAATAACTGTAATAATGGAATTATTTGGAACTGTCTAATGTTTAAAACATACTTATAACGTTAACTTCAATACTTTTTTATGGACTCAGAACCTGTAAATTTCATTTGGCAACACAGCAGGCAATTCAAGTTATCGTCTGTACATATTTTCTGAGTTTTGCTTACTACGATACTACAGTAGAACCTGTCTTGAGCGACACTGAACTTTCCCCCCCCCCAAAAGTGTCGTGAAAGGCAGGGTATCGCCCAAGACAGGGTCATTTAAACTAGCTTTAACTGCTAACATACTTAAGAAAAACTGTCGTAAAAGGCAGGATGTCGCTCAAGACAGGTGTCGTTCAAGGCAGGTTCTACTGTACCAGAAAAATAACATTCTTCCAAGCAAAAGCATTCACCAACACAGATCATGACCATATTTGTACTTATCAACCACTTGTAAACGTTATCACAATATCCAGCATTGAACACTGTTGTACTGTATGAAATAAACAACGTGTACATGTATTTGCAATCTAGAATTGTTGCTCAACAAAAGAGATTAATTCATATGGAAATGAATTTTAGTGCGACTCTTGGTCTTGCTCATTGCATGATGAACTTCCAACAGACGTTTTGCTTTACAACAACAGTGGAGTACATGGCACATATAAGACTGAAACTTTGGATACATCATACTACGTGTGAATTTCTATGGAAATACGGTTACAGAAGTATCATACAACAACTGCAGACAGATCGTTTTCAAGTGACATGAACTACCAGTGATCGGGCAATGTACCATTTGCCACCCTTAGGTTTAATTTTTGGGTATGACATGATTACAATGTTTTCTCCTAACACGGAGACAATTACATGTGCATTTAGATTGTCTCTCTTGGAGGATTATCACATGAACTTAATCTGCATTTACAAATTTTGAATTTATTCAACTGTGAATTCAATTTTATCAAAAAATTAACTTAGATTTAGACAAAAATATTTTAAACTGGTTTCAGACATACATAGATTCCTTAAGCGATTGTATTTACACATCAGCCTGTATACATGTTTTACATATAACATATCAATTACAAATACTTCATAAATTCTATAATATAAATGGAATATGAGATTTATTGAAGATTGATAGTAAGAAGCATTGGCACTTGCAGAAGAGTCTAGTTTTACTTATGAACGCTTGTTAACAAGGCATAAGTAAGTCCGTATTTTTTTTCACTTTGGAAAAGGAAAATGGGAATTGTCTTAAACTAAATGGGAAACTAGTCAACATGTGTTAAATTATTTGGGAAACATGAAATTAAAGTGAAAATGTCTAATTCCAATTACAGTGTCAGATTTGTTGGAGATCGTGAATGTCATTTCTTTCAAATTTGGTTTAATACTCTAAATACCAACATATTCACGTAAGTCGGAAATGTTTGTACACCTAACACAACACTGTAGCCATGAAACAGGGTTATAAATATTACACGTATTTATATTATGTAGAGATATACACTCCATAATATATCATCCTGTGAGAAAACATTAGATACTACAAACTATACATCATACCAAGTTCATACTATAGAGACACATATCCAAAAAACCCAGGTTGCCTGAGGTGCAGTGATTTTGCTGTAATTCATGAAGTGATGTATATTGGTGAAGGTGGCATGATGTATGAACGGATTACGTGTAGAAACCAGCTACACGGCAGCATAGTCTATCTGTACATATAACTGTCTTACGCCAGCCTGCAAGAAATAAAATAAAAGTATGTACAAAATATTTAACAAGTTGAAAGGCATTTGGAAGAAAGAAACTTTTAATAACGTACCAAATGAAGGCTACGTTTGAAATTACACACAAGCATACACTCAATGCGTCAGGCAAAATTTAACAATTTTGTATGGTAACTTTTAGACATTCATCATTTGGTTGTAAGAGTGTCAAGAAAGATAACCAAATAATGCAAAGTTGAATTCACTTTAATTTCCGGAATTGCAATAAGATAAAATAACTACATGTACAAATACAAATTCATTTACAGATCAGTACTGAAATAGCAAGCATTTTACTTACAGCAGTAAATATATTATGAGTTTGACTTAGTATATATTTGGCATCTGCATTGGGTGCTACTTCTACTTTGACGGCTCCAACATAAACATCACTGCAGAGCGTCCAGAAATGAGGTTCATGTAAACTGTACACTCCTTCTAACTGACTCACCTAATGTCAGAAAATAAGTATAAATGTGGATGTTAAAACAAAACATTCCGCTTCGTGCGGTACAGTACCGGCCAATAATTTAAGAATAATCTGAAATTCGCACATATATTTAACGTTCCGTGTATCAGCAATGGTAATATCACAAGTGTGTATTACTTACTCTTTGATAGCAACCTGGCAAAGTGTGATCAAGTGACCGGGGTTGGCGTTGCATCAAAACACCAACAGAATCTCTTAATAAAGGCACCACACTGTAATACAAAAATACAATTTACAAAATCTGGTCCCCCGCAAAAGAAACATCGTTCCACAAAAGGAAATAATAATAAAAAATAAACAAAAGACAACATTGTGTTCTTCAAGAATTTACTCGGAAACGTTTTTCACTTCCTTCAGGTACAAGTTTATCATAGCGTCACCGACCCAAGGTAACTGTAGTTCTTACCTCATGCCAATCAGCGTAGCTATAATAATGGAACATATAGGATCAGATATCATCCATCCATATTGATGTATTAAAGCTGACGAGATTATAACACCTACACTGCCTAAAGTGTCTGCCAAGATGTGCAAAAACACACCTGAAATACAAGATGAAAACAAATTTATGAAATGAAAATCAACGGAATCGAAAGTTCGGTGTGAGTGATGAGAATTTGTATGTACTTTGTATTGAAACGACGGGTGTACTTACCTTGCATAATTTTACTTCCCGACCCTTGCAAGTGTGAATGACCATGATTGTTGTGTGCATGACCATCGTGTGAATGTCCATGCGAATTATGTGAGTGGCCATGATCTGAAATAAATCCATTTTAAATAAATATACATTTTGTCAACAGTGTACACTATGTAATTGTGGGCATAAATGTTGTCATCTGATTCATTGGTGAATCACAAACTGGAGAATACATACCTCCCCCATGTGAATGACCATGATCGTCCCCACCATGGGAATGACCGTGATGACTCCCACCGTGTTGAAAGACAAAGACTCCAATCAGATTTACAATGAAGCCCAGCACTGAGATCAGGAAGAGGCGATCATGTTTAACTTCTGGAGGCTCAAACATTCTCTGTGTAATAAAAAAATTGATACTTTAAATTGATAAACTAAACGCACACTAATTTTGGTCCAATTAGCATGCGTTGAGCTTCCCGTGAGTGTTAGCCCCATTGGCTTAACATTACATCATTATCGTCAGTGCGTTAAGGGCAGAGCGTTTTGTTTATGACGACGTGCTGACTATTTGTTATGTTAATAGCTATGCACTGAGTAATCAGGAAGAAATAAAGTACATGAATAATCTACTTCTGATATCACCCCTCTCATTACCCTCTTGCTGGGACATTGATCAACTTGTGCACATTAAAGAGTAAATAAAATAATTCAATGTATTGTGTATTGCAACTAACCTCAATGGCCTCTGAGAAAATGAAGAATGCAATGAACATGAGAAACAACCCATTGATGAACCCAGCTAATACTTCGGCTCTGACAAACCTATAATTTCCCGAACAAAGAATGATTAAATATTCGTACATGCATGTGCAATCAATATTTACGGAACATCTGTTGTCATTCTAGTTTCTGTAGACATTTAGATCATACCACATACAATACGACATAAAATTGGTAACATTTGTTCCAATATATTGATATCCCGCTTATATCGATATTTTTGGCGCGGAAAAAAATATCGATATAAGCGGGATATCAATATAAGCGGAATCGATATAAGCGGGGAAAATTGGTCAAAATATCGATATATCATGTCACCCTTAACTTTGCCTGCA
>JBCAUI010225750.1:0-16559 GCA_038406195.1 Haplosyllis anthogorgicola
ATCTTCGTCATATATTACGACACCCAAGCTTATCCGGAATATGTAGTAACTTTTAAATAAAAGTCCTTTTGCCTCTCACTTTTGAATCAATATTTAAAACGTAAAATTTGTAGCTTAATTTATAATTCAGGAATGTGCAAATTTTTTATATTTACCACCTTGAATCCAAACTAACACTGTATTGCAGATAACAGAAATCAGTAAAAAGGGTACTTACTTCTTTATTAACATTTAGTTTTATTGCATGTACCTTAGTTTTTTCATTAAATTCTCTTCTCTCCTTCTTTTTGCTTGGTAAACATTAGAGGCTTTTCTTAATTTGTACCTAGTCTAATCTACCTAGTTAGGATTGACATGTATTAATTTGGTAATGATACATTGATTCAGTACATTCATACTGTGTAATATTGGTAGTCTTACTGCAACAGATCATGAAATTACTATCAGAAGTTTAGCGCCCCGCAACAATGGAATTTCATGCTGAGATAATGAACTCAGCATGAAATTCGATTAATGCGGAGCCTCAAACTTTTAATAGTAATTTCATAACCTGATGTTTCAGTTCACATGCACCGAGCTACACGAAACAAAATAAAAAATTAGCGATGCATTTCATTTAAACAGTGCAAATCAATTTTGGAATAAAATGTCCCGGTTATGACAAATTTGTTCAATAGGAGTTTAACGTGCAGCAAACATTTACGGCCCAGATTCTTTAATTTAAAGAAGGTTTATTGCTAGCCTGAAGTTTTACTGTGAGGCAACATTTTTTGTTGGATATTAATCAACTGTGCAAGTACTATTGTTACCACAATAGCTGTAGAATGTCTGAAACGTTTTTCATTTTCGAGAAGAATAGAAATTCACGCTATGCCGTTCTTTACTGGTGCCAGGTATGCAGAATAGACTAAATCAATTTTTAACGGATATTTCATTCAAGAATATGTACACGTACTTGTATTCAACTACCCTAATATATTCAAGGCATTGACGATAGGTTATTAATGATTAATACTTAATTATATTTCAGTACGCTTTAATGTTACCATGTACCAATGAGTGTCTCATGTGATCAAATCAATTTGAAATTACACAGACAAAATAGTACAATAATAAACAAGCTGATTCACAAAAAATCAAGCTCACGTTTTTGTCTTTTTCCGATTTTATTCTGAGTATTGCTTACAAAATTCTTCCAAGTCATGTAATTTTTCATTCTTCCAAATTCGAATTCCGATGCCAAACTTTTTTTTATTTGTGGGATTACGTATCAATGAAGGAAGTTTTTGAGCACGGCTATCGAAAAAATGAATAAAAATTGACTGCTGTACATTTTTCTATTTTCGATTAAAATTCGCTAAATCGAAATACAATTGTTCTGAATGATGTTCCACGGGGGCGACGGAATGTTACAATTTTGGATATTTGTACTCACTCATTTTTTTGTAAATTCTTGATTTCTGGAAGCGGCGGGAAACGTAATCCAATAAATGTAATAAAAAGTCTGGCCTAAACTATCGAGATAAATTGAAAGCATTTCAATTTGTTATGGAGCCTCTTTCATAATAGTCTATCTTTCCATGGGTGTAACAAACGTCAGTGCCATAATTGTTCAGTTGTAATAACATTTATTGCAAAGCGTAACATTATCTTACAAGTGCCTTTGAGTACAAAAAGACCACACGCATATATGTGGCTGAAGACAGGTAATGTGAAAAGAACGAAAAGGAAGAAATTACTTGCACAGCCCGTGATGTATTAAGTACCATTTTCACAAATTTATTACATTAAATAATTCAGGTATTGAGCGTCAAACCCATTTTTATCCGGAGATCATGTTTAAATCAGTAACAAAATGCAATGTTCACTTTTATCTGACATGTTCTTTACATTTATAGAATCATTTAAACGTGACAATGTATTCCGGATAGGCCTGTGTATCGTAATATATCACATAAATATTTGGAGCACCTGGTCTATCAACAGTTGAATCATAGTGTAACGACGGGTTGTTCAGGTCATTTTTGGAGGGTGGAGTTTTCATAGATGGATTACCTTGCACAAACTGGCCGGTCAATACACGAGCATAAAACATTCGACAAAGTCCAAAGACATCTGGCTTCGAGTATTTTGCCGAGTATTTTGCACCGACTGCAAAATATACACCTTGACCATAAACCACTCCTGGAATATATTTAAAAATATAATTGCAATGCAGTGATAAAAACAGACATGTTAAAGGCTGTGCATTTGAATTTAGTTCAGTGCCATCACTTTCAGAGGCTGCAAATTTGACAGTATTTGCCCATGCATACACCAGTGTATGTCAGAAATACGGTACGCTACCAAAATAAGGCACATCCCTTTTTTTTGGTTACATTACGAATTTTTTGCCATCCTAAACAATTTCAATTACAAACATTTTGCACGTACTCACAGACAGTTTCAGCCTGTTTCGTATATTTGGTGTGGTTTTTGAATACTTACAAATGTAAACTGAAAGTTGTGAGTAAAATTTATTACAGAAGGGATTATCTTTTAACAAAAATGGTGAAGTTATGCTATTCTTTTGTAATGCCTGTAAATTGGACGACACTTTTATAAAAATAAGGGGCGGTGCCAAAATTTGGTGCTTTAATCATGTGCCGTATATTTTCGACATTTATGGTAATTACAATTAATTACAAACTTTCAATAACACTTCACATTAGAAATATGAAAAAAAACCCCAAACTGTTATTGAAATGTATTCGAAAAAGAGAACGCCTAGTTAGCACCAACCATGTTGTCCACAGTAGCTACGGTTAAATCCGTTGGTGTTTATGCTGTTTATGGACGTTCCAGCCGTTCCGTGCCAAAGACATAGTTCGTTATTCGTTCCTGCAGAACTCCTTCCATCCATATTTTCCTTATGCACCAGATACCTTCTGTACAGGTACTTGTTCTGCAGCCTTTCAATCTGATATGAAATTGTATGGCTCTTTACAATAGGATCTAATAATAATTTGAACTATATCGAACGAATCAAACGAATTAGTGAGAGGAAAGGTGGTAACTTCATTCAAATGACCAACCTTTACGATTTGTCTTCCGCAAGTTTTCTGGAACTCCTGACTGACCGTGGCGTATTCCGGATCTGTGGCTGTGAGTTGTATCAGATTGAAAACATCTGTGCCTGGCGTTTGAGTCCAATTCTTCGGAAGGTCCAGTGTACTACCTATTTGCCGGCATTGAAATAAATATGTGTTGGCTTTGTAGCTGAAGATGACATTAATGTCAGAATTATTCGGATCTCCACCAGTGAGAATTAAAATGTACAAAAAAGCAGTTGATACTGATTCAGTCGCCTCAAAATGAGATATTATCTTGCCGATTTGTTCATTTACTTTTTTTCAATGGACTTGACAAAAATAGTTATTCATCTTACTTTTTATTCTTGTATGTGTAATAAACATAAATTTTGCAAAACGTAAGACTTAAAATTTAAATTGTTAAAATAGTTTGGTTTTGTCGTAATAAATTAATAACACAATATCTTGGAAATTTATGTCGATGTTCAAACGTATTCGCATCTCTCAAAGCGAAATAACTCAAGTTTTGTTTGCACACAAACAAATAAACAGGATATTATCTCGTTTTAACATGACCAATCTACAAAAAGCAAATAAATACCCTTTCCCGCTATTATTCTCCGCTGGATGTCTTTGGTAATTTTTCCATCAGTTTCCTTCTTTGTCTTTAAATCAATTGTCCATTTAATGATGTTACCACTGGCTTCCTCCTCCATCCACTCAACAGTCTGTTCACCCTTACTGTGAGCTTTCTCCAGTTTGGTGTTGATCTCTGCTGGATACGGCTGATACAGGTTATTTGGTTCCTTGGATTCCCATTGCACCTAAAGATCATCATAATACATGTATCTAAATGATGAATTTTGGTGAAATTATTTATTTGAAAAAAAAATCGTGGCAGCTGCTTTGTAAACATTCTCTAATTTGACAGTAACTGGAGAAATCGAGTAAACATAACATGTACCAATTGTGCGACCATAAGACTCTGTTGATGTTCCGCTAATTCGGTTTTGATTTTATGAAGCATTTCCTTGACCCGACTCTCGGCTTGGAACACATCTTTCGTTTGCCCTTGTAACCGAATTCGCGCCGTTCTTTGTCCATGATCAATAGTCATCCTGACGCCGATTCGTTTTGTCATCTTTTCAAGTTTTTCCACCTATTTTAGACAAAAAAATCTAGTTTTATTTAATTCTTTGTGCATTCTGTTGTTTTTTTTCCCCATTTCCTCACACCTTTCACATTTTCGTAACTTTACAGCTGTACAAATATTAACTTTATAAAACAAACATTTTTTACCTTTATGTCATCTAGAGATTTTATGATGTTACAATATTCCGTTCCAGTTATGAAGACATCTGCACTTTCCATTTCGCAACATTTCTTAATCTCTCTTTTCACAGCTTCAATGGCCTCTTTTTTCAAGGCCAGTATAGTGAACTCTAATGTAGTTGCTGCTTTATCCACAACGTTTGAAGCTCTTGTTTGAGATTCGTTCATTTTCCCAAAACCAAACAAAGCTGTAAAAAGCCACTTTTAAATTCTATATCTTACACAATCCTAATTACCAGAAATTACAGACGGGCCCCGTAAAACGTTTAAAGGTTTAAAAATCTGACAAAGGTGGGCTGGCAGGTGACCTTCGCTGATATGGCTGGCCAGCAAAGCGTGATAGGCTACTCTGCCCGACAAGGAAAGAATTCTTGTCTATATTTTGATGAACAACAAGAAACAATACCTCTTGTGGGATTATTGATGTATCTCAATGGAGCTGTAACCAAATCCATTATTTTGCTACCCGGATTTGCAGCTTTTTCCATTTCCTTCAGATAAGCTTTGACAATTTCTGTTTGAAAAATCACTACTCGAACAAGATTAAGATAATTTATCAGAGTCGTTCTGGAAAAGTCAGCTATAGTTTCCAACATGGCAGCGGCAATTTCTTCTGGTGCTATGCCCAATTTTCCTGAAATATCAAAATGGAGATTGATAAGGGTTTAGTTTACAAAACATACGAAACCATTTACAAGTGGTTGTACATTGAGAAAAGATACTGCTGTGATACTACATATACTACAAGCATTCATGAAATAGCAGGAATTGTGTGCTGTGATAAAGAAAATGTAAATGTCCTATTCCATGAAGGTCAGTGCAGGGTGGTCACAATGTCCAAGGTCACTTTAATCAGATTCCAATAACACAACGCACAATTGATTTCGGAATATTTTTTCCAAGATGTCAACCGAATCCAAGACACGTGTAACAGAACTGTTTATTGCCTGTGAAAAATAAGAAAATGTTACCTGTTCCAAGAGCTGGAAATGAGAGTGAGGAAAACTCTGCTTCCTCTGCTTCTTGCAGACATTTTAATATTCCTTTCTTCCAGTCAAATTTGCTGCTCATTCCCTCCACATCAAGATGAATGATCCGTTTGGCAGTCATAGCTCCCGCTGTTGTTATGACAATTCCATCACGACCAATGTTTCCTTCAAACGGAAAGAAATATCTTTAACCAATTTAATACATATATAATAAAATTTAATTTTTCATCTTTATTTAAATCTATAAATAACCCTTTTACGATATTATCATATTACTGTTTCCTTGTTTATTCACTATGCACTATTTATATCGTGTATATTTCCAAACACTACTCTGGTTAACTACGGTTAATCGGTTAATCTTGCAAAGATTAGTTGAAAATATAGTTTTCGTTTTAACGTGAATCTAATGAAAATAAAATACAATTGTAAGAAGAGAGAAAAAAGTAAAAACGAAAAGAACGCAGAGCAAAATAAACGGTAAAAATTTGCTGAAATTCGGGATATTTTCTCCCAAAATAACAAAATAAGTAAAATATTATGGAAACCCAACCAATGGAGCCAAAACGACACAGGATTTTACAAACAGCCTTCAAGCAGCTTCAGGAGTTTTTATCAATCATGGAACCTCATAAACGAAATTTAACATTGTGCTGTTGACTTTTTAATAAAAGTGTTTTGTTCAAAAACTGATAGGAATTTCTGCTGTACATTAAAAATTGACAAAAGTTGTGGGGCTAAAGCAACAATGAAATTAGTGCAATTGAAATATTGCGACAACAGCAGGAATTTATACCTTTAACTGTGCATTCTTTCAAAAGTGCATTTCCTGCAGCCTTAGCTATTGCTTGTGAAACAGCACCTGAAAACGAATGTAGTGAAATCTGTTTTTTGATGAACTAACCACAGTCAGAAGGGAGGTGTTTTACTGGGACAAGTTTTACTTTGTTAAACACCTCATGATGTACGTAAAAACATTTCACTGTCTAGGGTATGTGTGTGCAGAACTTTACAATTCATTGTAGATTACTACCGCCTGGGACCCGAGACACTAGGAAATAGCGCAGCACATCGGCAGTCAGCAAATTAGCCTTAGGCTAATCCACTGAATTTAATATGTATGCTACGAAAAGTTTGTAATTCGTAGCGTGATCTATGTTTTACTGCCCAATGGGAGCTACGAATTAGGGCTCCATTGTAAGTACATCTGTGCGCACTAGTCAGAGTAGTAGACAGGTAAACAATAACTTACTTGAGGTAAAATCAAGACGCGCATTGGTTCCGTTGACAATGGTATCTGTCGTCTCCTGTGTGATATCTCCTGGAACAACTTGCAGACGGATTGAACCGATCTGGATCTCACCTCCTTCACTAGTACGTACTGACGGTCGAAGTGATGTACTCGCAGGTGCTATCATCTCAAACGGATTAGAAACAGCTTCCAGGGTCGGACCTTCAATTTATCAAACCAATTGGATAATTATTTAACTTGCAGCGGGAATAGAAATGTGTTTTCAGTAAATGGTTTCATGTCGCAAGTAGCTGCAGTTTAATAAATTTTGATTTTTGCAGAACTTCCACCGTCCGTGGCAATTTTAGTACAGTGCCTGTCTCAGGATCAGAAGGTTGTGAGTCTGAATTCCACTCGAGCTACATGCAGTATGTGCTCCTATTGAGCAGAAGGCGGCTGACAATCATAAAAGTCGCTGGGGATCACAAGTCAGAAAGTAAGTAAGCAAGTAGGCATGTCATCCCGAGTCCAAAACACAGGGTTCCGGTGGCTCCCAAAAATGGTTCTCACCTCACCATATGCAACATCGTAAATGTCCAAAATATGGTGCATATGCTAATTATGGCCCACCCCCTTTTTCAGCTGATTTTATAGTCAGAGAGTTTTGAACCATCATAACTAAACCTTTAGAAAGTGGCATTTTTTGACCATGGTTTTGTCTGTTGTGTAATATATTATTAACCAAGTTATCTTCTGTACCAGCCATGTCATTGGAGATGGGGTGACAGCTTACCTAGCTGTCCGAAGATCAGGGGAGTACGCATTGTAAGATTGCAATTTTTACGAGTTACGAGTGGTTGTAAATATTGCATACCTCTGAAATTTGGTCTTCACGCACTGTGCGTTATTTTGGACATTTACGGTACATATTTTTTTAATATTGCAAATAGCAATATCAGGATATATACTGATATTGTGGCAAGAACTGCCCGTTCAAAAATATGCAAAATCCATCCAAAGATTGAAACTTACTTTTGATGACAGGAGATGTAACTTTGTATACTTTTCTCTCACTTAACGGTTCAGTGTAGTTGTTTCCAAATGGTCCTTTGTCTGCAGACCCAGTTAATGTCAGCAAATGTTGTTTAAACGTCTGCAAGGAATGCATGGAAGATCATGAAATTGCCATCAAAATTCAAGTTCCCGCAACAATTGAATTTCATGCTGAGCTAATGTTGAACTATTGGTTGCGAAGCCCTAACTTTTGACAGTAATTTAAGGATCTGTTAAAATAAACAGTGCAATATTTTAGATGCTGCTCATCTATGAAATATAGAATACCGTATTTAACCAAATTGGGGCATCCTCTCTAATTGAGGCACCCCCTCTTTTTTTGAGACAAAGTTAATCAAGTGATTTCAGATTTAACACATATTTATGGTCAGTCCTCATCAGATCTTGTAAAGAGTTCTATAAATATTAAAATTAACCTTTTTAGATGGTTAATCTCTTAATACACATCAATGTCTGCATAATTATGTTAAGCTGCAATTAAATTTAGGTTTTTCGATTTTTTTAAAGAGGCACCCCTTCAAAAATTGGTCTCGGCACCGGCTGCCTCAATTCGGGTAAATACAGTAAATAGGAAATAACTTACATCAATAATCGGATTATTCTTGTCATACAGTACAAACCGCACATCCTTGACACTCGTTGTCGGATTCGCTTTACTGAATTCGATAACCGTATTGAACATTGCATCAGCCACTACGTCCCGTGGGAAATGTAGGTTTCCAGTTCCCATAGCTGGGAAAGCTATGGATTTGTATGCATTTTGAGAAGCATGATTCAGTGAATCCATCAAAATTTTCTTCAGTAGCTGCCAAGAACAACAATGAAAAATGGGTTTATTTTAACAGAAGTAGATAACCTGCAAAGGTCTTGATCAGCAGTGTGATCTACCATTTCACGTCATAATTCACTGGTCGCCCTTTTAGGTTATCTCGACACTCGTTCAAAGCGTTGTCATCAGCAAGTGGACTCAACTTCAGTAAATGTTTGCAATTAGTTGGGAAGAAAGGACAACAGTTTACCTCCGTTGCCTGTCCAAAGAATCCATCCCATGCACTCAAAACACCATGAAAGATACTTTGACACCCCAGATCTCCACCAGAGCTAATCACATGTTGCCCCTCTTGAAGTCCTGTCGGACACTTTAGTGATACTTCTGTCTGTATCCTTTGTCCTGCAGCTTCCATAATTGATCTGGATACGGCTCCAGAATTAAGATTCAGGTCTTTGGCAGTTGTGTTGAAAATCATATCCACCTGTGAAATATATTATATATGTAACCATTGTGCTCTGCACACCAGTTTTTACTCTCGGTGGATTGATATGTGTCTCGACTTCTCTGCATTGGTAGACTCCAAAGCTGACAATGTAATGAAAAATATAAAAAAAACATGCAACACATGGCTTGTTACATTAACATCCAGAAATGTTTGTTTACATTTTTACGGTCTAAAATCTTCGTTCTGTTGTAAATGAATCACGCACGCAGAATAACATAGAACTTTTAAATTTGGTAAAGTTTCGTGTGATGAAACTTACGAAAATAGGATACAATTGGAAAAAGTGTAAAAAGATGTTTCTGATAGTGGTGTGAAAGCTCGGTACACATGCATTTTTGTTCCAGATTATTTTTGCTTCAACTATGTATACCTGTTCATTGGCTATTGTTCCAGTCTTGACAGTTATAACGAGACCTTCGTTGGTCCGGTATGAATTGTGGTTTGGTGCAGGAGTCAGGTCAGGGCCTACAGTAAGTATAAAATTTTACATAAATTTAACAAATGCCGTTATCTTGGATTCAAAACTGCAAGTTTAAGTTTCTGTCCAGATAGCATTTCATTCTTGTCAATAGCATTTGCATAGCAACTCACCTGTTTTACTATGTCCAGCGCTGATTGCCACTTTCCCACGAGCATCCACTGGATTTGGAAGTTTGAAGTGCTTCTTCATGGCTGTTACAAATGCTCGACCAACCTCTTGCCTGTTGTCAAGTAAGTGGATCTCAGTAAGGGCTCCTATTTCAGGCTTTTCATCCAGGAAATCCTTGATGGCTTCCACTATCACAGAGGTTGATACTGACAGAGGAAACCCAAAAACACCAGAACTAATGGCAGGGATTACTATGGATGTAAAATTCTCTTGGAGAGTAATCTCCATAATGTGACTGAAAATGCAATCATAAAGGATGTCTTCTTCTCCGAATGAGCCCCCTTTCCATAGAGGTCCAACAGCGTGGATGACCTTCTTACAGGGCAGGTCACCAGCTCCGGTCACAACGGCATGACCCTCCATGACAGGTCCCTTCAATTCAATGAGTTTATCTCCTTCAATCTGAATGCTCTGTCCACCTGGTTAGAATTTTTATATAACATTCATGTACCGAATTTATTCGAATTGAAGCACCCTCTTGAATAGAAACACCCCCTGTTTTTGAATTTCATTTTGAATTTCATTTCTTTCCAACTTGGCCATTTTAGTAAAATCATAAAATGTGTAAAATATTTCATTATTTTAGTTACTCTGTATAAGAATCAGGTTTTCAATTGCACCAATTATGATTTATTAATAAACTGGCATTAAAAACGTCGAAATCTACCTTTATCAATGATAGCTTTTGCCAGCCCGCCCAAGTGTGACAGATTTCCGTTGGCAGCATTTACGATGGCATCGACTTGATATGATGTCATGTCACCAATAACAGCCTTTACAGTAACTCCTGTAGAATGTTTGACCTGTTGCAATTCTTTAATTATTAGTTTTAGTTGAGGCACAATCGTCCTTTTTGGCGAAAGCTCAGTATCTGCAGTTGGATCCCTGGGTTGAATAATGACTCCATGCTTATTTTCTTGTGACTTTATAAAGTACATTCCCATCGCTTGTGTAAAGTAGTGGGGCATCCCAGGAGTGGTGACTGTATGACTGCCTGTGATGATTTTACTTACTAGTCTTTTAAGTCTGATTTTCACGGGTACCAATCCGTCTTCATTACCAGTAATTCGGAAACCACGATAATCCTGGGAAGAGATTCTAATGTCATACCTTTCAAAATCTCTTTCAACTTTTTTCAAGTCTTCTTTCATCCTTTGCTCAATAATCCTCGTTTGTCCGACATCCAATTCAACAAACACCTCTTTGACTGCATTTTTCTGAATAAACTTCTTCACTTCTTCCAAAGCTCCATCAAAATCTTGTGTCTGGGCCACAAGGTTGACCGAACAGTTGCCTTCCAGTAACTCCAGGTGAAGGACACCACTGCATCTAATGGTCAGAGTACTTGAGAAGTCTTTCCACAAGTTTTCTTTGAATGCAGTTTGCTCTTCTTTGGATACTTTAATAGTTGCTTCCTTTATGTTACTCGTTAGTATTTCTTCACATTTGTCGAGATCTTTATCCACGCCAAAAAGGATAGCATTGTCTGCTTCTGCATGTATGATAGCTTCAACATTCTGCAAAGAACTGTTCAGCAGAGTGTTATGTTGTCTTTGTAGCATGGTCAGTATCTTTCTTTGTCCTTTTGACAGATTTAAAGTTCTCTTTTGTGTGATTCTTAAAAGGTTGTTTATTTCTCGTTGTACGCTCAGTAAATCTTCTGCTGGACCTTCCAACTCTACACTTGTATCCTTTAGTCCAATTTTCACATTAGAAAATTTCCTGATCATCGGATCCATTTGAACTTTATGAAATAATGCCTTTTCATAGTTGTTCAAATTAACTGTATCTTTGACATGCTCAAGATTTTGTTCTATTTCACTGCATATGTTGTCAACTTGCTGGTACATTCTTTTCACTGCTTCAGCTCTTCCAACTATGTGTAAAGCACATTCATCAACTCTTTCAATTACAGCGATTGTCTGATTAACTTGCCTGATTTTCTGAACTTCTGTACAGACCTCTTTCCAACTTTTCTTCAAGCATTCTCTTTTTTCACTTCGGATATTAGAAAATAAGAATTGAATGGACTCCTTGATGTTATCTTCCCAGTCTTTTGCAAGGTCTGTTTTGTCTTTGCTCAATGTGCACAAGATATGCAGGTCTGTGTCAGAACTGTGTTCCCAGTCTATTCTGGCGTTCAGTTTTTTCACCACATTTGGAATGGTTTTTAGAAAATACATTTTATTTGGATCTAGGCCGGTGATGAACATTTCTGTGGGGACTTGAACACAAGGTTGACTTGAGTCATGGTTAGGAGGTATTATCCCTAGTTCTTCTCGATAAATACTCAGTTGTAAATTTTGGCCATCATATTGATGATTAATTCTGTCTAGAACGTTTTCAGCAGCTGCAAAAGAAACATTCGTTCTGTTGTAATACTACAACTAGTGACATTCAATTATAATATGCCGTGTACATGATTTTACACTTTCCACTACAAATAAAACATTATTTCACCTTTATCTATTCAGAAGGGCGGAGAAAATATACAAATACCGTATCTACCCGAATTGGGGCACCTTCTGTAATTGAGGCACCTCTTGCTTTTTGAGACAAAATTACTCGAGGGTTTTCTGGTAATTCTTTGTCCGCATAACATAAGTTAACTTCTTGAAATGGTTAAACACTTTCATACATGTAATTTCATAAATTTCAAGTTTTGTGACAACTATATCTTGGTATTTTATTTTTTTAAAAGAGGCATCGCGTCGGCACTCACTTTGATAACTATTGGAATCCAACTTTGAACAATTACAAACAAACCTCAATTTTATGAGAATGACTTTTAGAAATGTTCTTACTTTTGCAGCTTTCAAAGGTGACAATGGCGCATCCTTCCTCGTCGTGGATTTCCACTTCCACTTCTCCGGATCCTCCACTTCTTCTCGTCTCAAAGTAAGCGGACAAGCTGTCTTCACTTATGTGTCCCAGGTTGAAAACTTGAATGCCTCTCGGACGGGGCACTTTGCTTACACTAAGCATGCAGCCTTCGATTGGTTTCTTTGACAGCACCTTCTGCAGACCTCGATAATCTGTACAAAAATTGTACTAATTAAAAATTGTTTCCATTTTACACCTTTGGTTCCCACTTGAACTCAAGAGCAAAACTAAAATTTCAGGTAAATTTAAGTTGACAAAAATGCCTAACTTTTATTCGCGTCTTTAATTTAAAATGTAATTTTAGCATTCCTGTTGCTGATTGAAGTAAGAAAAATCATCTCAGGAAATCAGCAGGAGTTGAGATCAATGGATGTTCAGACTATGGTTGTGTTCCTGTTAACTTCCTCTGACAAACCGTACAAATGTTTATAAGAAATTACCAATTCTGTTCCTGAATGAAACTAAAGCAACCGTTGGATCCAGTCCATATTCAACATCATCCACATCACAATCTATGCTCTGTTCAAGATGTAATTCAAGTTGGTCTCGCGTTATCCTATCATGTAATCCATGAATGTACATTTTGTTCGGTTCCAATGGGCCTGAAACAAGGAAGAGCAAAATCATGAAAAGAAGACTCGAATAAAAATCTGACACCGTCTGTTTTTGTCTCGTGAAGGCTTGTGGACTTCCATTCTAAAGTTGAACACTGATGTTTTTCAGTCACTGGAATTACTTAATTTTTAATGGACTCTTTGCTTATTTAAAGAGGTATGACCTGTAGCTGCACAAAGCCTCATGCCGTATTTACCAACAATACCAACACTCAAATACCATGATTTTTTTCCCAGAAAATGTCTAAAATGATCTGAAATG
The DNA here is from genome assembly GCA_038406195.1 of Haplosyllis anthogorgicola. NCBI lineage: Eukaryota > Metazoa > Annelida > Polychaeta > Phyllodocida > Syllidae > Haplosyllis > Haplosyllis anthogorgicola. The sequence continues at coordinate 13,383 of JBCAUI010225750.1, forward strand.
GTGAGAAAATGCATGACTCTACTTTGTCTGGCTTGACTCTGCTCTCTCCTGCTTGACTCTGGTCCAGTTTCAGTTATCTGCCAATTGTCACTGTGCTTGGCCGATTTGTTACCTGTTATTTCCTGTTTGACGTTGCACCTTGCTTGTATCTCATCAACCCTCAGGTGACAGCCTTCTAACGTGTGTTTGGATTTTCGCAGCACACGATCCACAGCTGGATAGAATCAGTACAAAATATAAATTAAAACTGTCCATAATGTTCAATTATGTGGGCCAGAGGGTGAAATTTCTTTCATTTTGGAACAATAGTGCATCAACAATAGTACAGCATGAAGTTCTTTCGTTCTCTCCTTTGTTTCCAAAATTTCAGATGATAACATTGAATGGATTCAACAAATGCGACTTTTCTATTGGAAATGCGATGTAAAGCGCTTTTAAATGAGTCTAGTTTTTCTTTCCACATCATAAGAAAATTTCCATTCAAAAGACTTGGCATTCAAACTTACCATCTCTTTTCATGAAAGTGATTACATAATTTCCATTGCTCATGTTGTACCACATATCATCTATTTTACCTCCTCCGGATTTCTTGCGATTCTGGAAGAACATCCTCAGTGTCTCTGGTGACGTGATTTTATTGACTCCACTGACTTCTACACTACAGCTCTGTACCTCTGCCTCATCAGCACTGCTTCCGTCAAGGTTCATTTCTTCGCCAAGGAGAGAAGCCGGCGGCGTGACTTCCACTTTGCACTGCGATTGTTGATCCACATCCTGGGTTGAAGCTGCCTCTTTTGGTTTTGATTCTTGGCTGTTGCCTTTTCTTTCAACTGGCTTCAAACCATTGAAACGCTCAGCAACAAGCTCATTTCCTGCCAATGTGAAGTAATGAGTACTCACCACTCTGTCGGCAACTACAAAAATATATCGTAAAATGTCAAACTTAAGTATCTCATGCAGCCATATAAGAAGCCCCAACCCTTTCTTTATCGTGAATCATGAAATGGTTTTATTCTGACATGTAAAACATGCAGACATACAGAAACACACGTATTACCTCATAGTGTTTGCTACTCAAAATCGTAAGAGCGCTATATTTGACTACACACTGTATTTCATCAGATTATGGGGGAGGGTATGAGGGGGAGGGGGATGAGGGGTGCATTTCTGAGGGTGCCCCTTCCAATTAATTGAAAGAGCCTTGGCACCCCTGCCAATGGGAAATCCGCCCTAAATTTTATAATCAGTCAGTCACTATTAAAAATTTGCATTTAGATTCACCTTCAGATTCTTCAAATGTGATGATGGCCACCTGCATTGGAAGTAGCATGTCGATGTTTTTAATGTCCCCTCCACCAGATCTCTTTGAACTCTCGAAAAACAGCTCCAGAATCTCTTGAGGTATTTCTCGATTGATCCCAGTGATTTTCACCATCTGTTCTCGCACAAAGGGAGTTACTGTCAGATCACATCCAGATAGTACAAGTTGGTCCTTTTGGATTACTCTCTGTGCAACTGAAAATATTAAGTGGGACATAGTACACATGTGTGTCAAATCTAAAGGCTCAATAGTATGCTCAGTGTAAGTCTGCACGGACCACAAGGACGTTCACTATGACAATGACGACGGACAATTCATCATTCTGCAGGTTCCTTGGCAATTATGCCAAATGAGCCAATAAAACTGGAACGTAAAAATATTCTGTGGCTTGTTCAAGATATTCGGATACTGAAGCAAAGATTAAATAAGAGGAGTTTACTGATACATTTGAAAGTAAATCGTTACTTGTAGCATCAGAAAACCAGATAATGGCTTGGCCGGATTCCTGATCCATCTCGATGTCTGTGATTTCTCCACCGCCAGAACGTTTCGTGTTTTCAAAGAAAAGCTCAACCGTTTCCTTGTCTGTCGTTGCCTTGAGGCCCTGTACCAGAATGGCACGCGCGTCTTCATATCTATCCGTCTCAGTTCTCTCATTTTCATTCGCCGTCGGTGTCGGGGAGGCACGGGATACAACGAGATCTTTCTCACTAAGTCTGTGGGTTCCATGTTCCAGAATGGTTTCAACAACTGCAAGTAAATAGATCAGAGGTCATGTTTCACTTATGACAAGGTAATCATGTTTAAGCTTTCATCAAAAATAATTGACCGGGAAGTTGTCAAAAATACCTGATGACATGTGGATATACATCTGTGATCCCCTAAATTCTGCGACCGACCTCTCTTTTTCAACCAAACAAGTGTCAAAATAACAGGTTTTACTGTCAATGATATGCTTTTAAAAAGATTAATTTAAAATGATAGTCTCACCCCCTTGTTGCTTGAAGACAACTCTTGCTCTGTCCTGATTTTCAAGTTTCGCAGATTCTACCTCGCCGCCTCCGCACTTGGGATTCTCAAAGTAGAGTTCAAGCAGCTCCTCAGATATTTCGGGTGTAAGGTTCTGCACCAGGAGGGTTCTGTGTTCAACGGGTACCTCAATCAAAGGTTCTTCATGATTCACACCACCCTCAGCCATCTCCTGCAGCACACAATAAAATTATTCTTGTTTTGGTACACTTATCCAAATAAAGTATGTCATATGTTTTATGTAGTTTTGGGAAGTGTTCTATTGGGATATACGCCAATAATTGGAGGAAATTTCGAAAGGCACTGTTTCAGACAGATATTTATTTTCGAGACCTTCATCTTATTTTCTTTTAATAAAAGTCATTGGAAATAATGAATTTCATTTCAGTGTAACCGGCTTAGCTCTACATCGCTTAACACATTTTATCGCTTAGATTTTTTTTTTCTTCAATCATTTGAGAATTTTTTTTTACTTTTTAAGTTTAAGCACACAGATTGTCAATTGTTTACAGCTTTAATATGATTTGTGTCAAGAAATTCCTGTTAAAAGTTTGGAGCCAAAATTCAAAAGCACTGCGTGGAATTCTTTTGTTTCCTCTTTTGTTCAGTACATTTTAATAGTAATTTCTTAATTTGTCATTTCAACCTATTTTCATGGTTCCTCTCGGGCTCGAGCCGAGCGGGTTACACAGTGTACTATGAATATCCTTACAAATTTATATTTCACTTGACGTTTCATTTAAGCCTAATAAAGGTTGTACGACGTTGTTATGTACTGTGAAACATGTCCGACTACCGCTTCGACGACATTCCCAGTGTTGCGACGA
>JBCAUI010225861.1:0-16558 GCA_038406195.1 Haplosyllis anthogorgicola
ACACAAAAGCAGATAATCCAACTGTTGATAAAACTGAGCAGGACCCTGATATTGAACTTGCTGACAAAGTAGATGAGGTGCTTGCAAAGACTGATGAGAGAACACAGAACTGGGGTGATCTGAAGAGTCAGATATCAATGCAAGATGATTTTCTGCCAGACCTTCCTTCAGTATGTCCACAATTTCAATTACCTTGTGAAAAGATTGATGTTTGTAAAAGGAAATTCAGTTGCCAGGATTTGCCTATGGCATACTGTGAAAATGTTGATAACATATCAGATGAAGTTAGTGCAGCAAGCATGATCAGTGAGAAAAAGAACTTTAAGCAAAGGGTCATGAAAGAAGCACATCAGCAAACTCTGAAACAGGCTGAGAAAATGAAGTGCTTGACAGTTTTAATTTTCAAAGAAATTTTAAATTTAATTACAATTATTTTCCATTGACATTTTGGCACACCTATGCCAAATTGTATTGGTGCGCCCGGCATACTGCGTACAATTGTGCTCGTAACAACAATGACAAATTAACAGATGTTCTGTTTGTTTAGCAATTATCCGCTCAATTTCCATCAAAGGCTCTCCACTCGGATTTTGTATTGAAATGGTGGCTGCTTCCTTCCTACATAAATACAGTGTCGTTTGCAAGTAGTAAATACTAATAAATCACAATTATGTGGATATAATGTAGTTTACAAAAATAAACATAATAATAGGAGAGCTTAATTTTTATGCGCACTTTTATTATGTCTACGCTGATTACATGGTAATTGTTGTTATCAATGGGCGGCTTTGTGAAAAAATAAGAAGTTGCTTAACTATGTGGGCAGAACAGACAAGTGGACAGAAAGAGAAGGTGACATTTTTCATTCTATTGGCTCCTGTATTTGGATTAACGACAGGTTTTATTTCTGCCGAGGAGAGATAATAACTCATACTATTTTCTTATTTTCCTTGTCATGAAATGCCAAATGTGAAGAGGCTATTGTTTAAATATTGATATTGAAGACAACTTTACATTAAAACTTGCACGAACCACATGGCTTCACAAATGGCCATTGAACTTCAATAGAGCACACTTCTTTATTTCGTTGATAATAACTTACAGTCATAAATATTATGGTTCGCTTTCTTAGGGAGAAACGTAATCCATCTGAATTAGTCACACAAGTCTACTCTTGAACTGTACACAGTAGCGGATTAAGGAATTTGTTCAGCTTCACTTCATTTGAAATAATTGTGGCCTCACGCATTGGCCATTTTTATAACGTTTTAACAACGTGAAGGAGCAAGGATCCCCCAGGATCCGTTGCAGGCATAACTAGACTATTTAACATTGAAATAATTGATTATTTTACATTCACTGAACTTGACCATACCTCAGAATACGGACGGCAAAAATAAGGGGTTTTTTTCTGTTTGGCGAATTTAATATAAAATCTAAATGATTTAATCAAATGTTGATAAGATATGTGAATGAACTGGCTGTTCGGTGTTATCGAAAATGTGTCAACTGTCATTAGTTGATGCCTTAAACAGCATAAAGTGTCAAGTAGGTGACCCTGTGGACTGTTACTGACCTCTTTAGCCTGTATCAACACTGTGAAATTGGTTCCAGCCTAAAGTTTTTGTACCACATTCTATTCAATGTCCAGTGCATGTTTTAACGTGTGTCTAAGATCGATGGGCATTTTCATCGTTCTTCGTTTGTTGAATTTCTGTAAAAAAAAAATTTCACAAACGGTACAAGTTTTTAATGTTGATGGATTAAATTTACGAGCATGTTAAGTTCACATGGATCTGCTTTGAAAGGGAAAAAATAATTAACAATTGAAAAGAAGTGACAAGGAATATGCCACATCTGTTAAGATGTAGAAATAACAACGCTTCTTTTATGGCTTAATTAATAGCATTTTCTAAGAATTTTATGTCTAGTTGTGATAAAGAGATGAATAATTCAAGGCACAAAAATTGCAATTTTCTTGCCTGCAAAGAGGCAATAATAACAAAAAACACTTCATATTATAATTAAATTTATCTTTTGCTTTCTTTTCAGAGGTAAATGCGCCATAAGACGCCTTAGGATACGATAATACACCATTATGTCGTGATAATAAGGTAACTATATGCAGATCTGTATCATTTATTCATAAGAATGTATGGCAACATGGAAAGCTATTATCTCCCCATTTGTACTAAAAACTTGCATTTTTATCTTTCTTTGTAGGGAAAGAGAGAGAACTGTTGGTCCAATGCTGCATAATTGATAGAACAACCATAGAAAAACATTTGGAAATGAATGTTAGAAGCCAGCTTTATGCTGCATCAATGCTAATGACTTCACAGTAAAGTACATTTCCTTCACCATAAAGCTACTTCCCAACCATAAAGGCTTCGATAGCTTCTACCTTAATGATGTGGACCTATTCTTGCCCAGCTATCTGACATTTAAAGGTCAAAGTGTTTATGATATAAAGGCCTATACATAACTTAAGACACTGAAATTGTCATGGGAGCTGAAGTTCTACACCAAATTGTGACAAGTCTGATTTGTGGTTTTTATCGAAGCAAAAACCATATTGTGTCAGTTTTGTGGAAAAAGTAGCAGCCACTGGGAAAAGCAGGAGCTAGCAAACAACTCGCACACTTACACTCTTCACTGTCCTTGGGTATTTCACAGTTAGGAAAGGCCAAGTGGATAAAACCATTCTCAAGAAGAAACACTTAAAAGCAGTACTGGGTGGTTAGGAGAGCTATAGTGCACAAAAAGACGGAGATATATCACTCTTCAATGACATCCTGGCTTTTTTGGTATGAAGTATATGGATATGACCATGAATTTAGTCGAGAGCTGTGTCTACCGGCGAGGGAACTTTAGGATACTTCACAAGCGCAATGTAAAACACTTCTGCGACAACTCAATGGTGAATAGCATTTTCCAATAGAGGATCAGGCAAAGTGTTGTGTAATATGATCAAAATGAATGGAAACTTATAACTGAATCTAATACATGTAAACTTCTAGGAAATGAGCCACTTTTATGGTGATTATGATAATACCCCTATGTAATTCCACTTATCCTACTTGGCTGGTAATGTTTTGTGTGTATGGAGAACAGACGCATACACTCAACACTGCAAGACTTTATGTTAAAGGATAAAATGGGAAAGAGCCGAGTTATTAAAATTTTGTTCTGATCACAATAAGCGTCTCATGACAACAGTCTAATCTGCATGGATAATTTCATACCAATTTGACCTTTATAAACAATTTGAATCTGACCTTTACGAGTTATCTGCATCTAGATATCAACCAGCATATTTACCAGCTTTGAACAGGATTTCCCCTGATTTGGAGAAATGCACTTTTGAATGTATGTTAACTTGGGATACAGAAAAATATGAGCATAATGGGAGCATAAGTGTACACGTAACAAAATAATAAAGTGTTGTCATGGCAATTACATACAAAGATGGGTCTGACCTAAGTAACATTTCTCAAAGTGACCCATTTTCATTTTACATCAATTCGACCATGCCGCCGACTGCTAAATCTGACTATGACCTTTACGTGGAAAACCTCGAAGAACAATTGAAATGGACCAGATTTATAGTGCAAAAAATCCTTGTGCCTGTAGTGGTTATATTTGGAGTTACCGGCAACTTACTGAACATTGCTGTTCTTACACAAAGGTAAGTAGCTTTAAATCCTTTCACTTTTAATTATGATTTCTGTTTTTTCTTCTTGCTTTTGTACCTAGCTTGATTGAATATACATTTAAAGCACTGGTATGCCGTTTATATTTGGAAAAAACATTGTTGGTAATTAAAAAGCATTAAATATTTTAATTTTTGGATTCAACATTAATGAGATTGAACTTTAAATTGAATTAAAGTGCAAGAATAGAAAGATACGAAAACTACCTAATGCAACGATGATTAAAAAAGTAAATTGGCAAACTTATAAAAGTAATGAAATAAAAGTGTCAATTACTTTTGCTGCTGTTTATGACATTAACGTTATTAACTTCAAAAAAGCCTGTTTTTGTATCATTTAACTAATTTAAAGTTTAAATTACCTTAAAATCATTACCATAATACGGAAAATCCTGTTTGCAACCTAATGAGAAAGACTCCACCACTCCGAAGACTAATAATGTCACACAGCTTGATGCTTTTAAGCTCAAGTGTTATTTTAACACCAAGTGAAACTAATGTAGCAGGATTCAAACTGTGCATTCCAGTGTGTGGAAATGCGAAAATAATTGACACAGGAAATCGCATGTCTTGAACATTTCATATCACAGGTCTGGGTGTGCGGGCGGGTACACGTACGACAGCTGACCATTCCTGCAAGACGTTAGCAAATTTCATTACTTGATTAACAAACCTTGCTAAGGTCTTTCCAAGACAATTTTCAGACACTTCTGTATTTTACTCAGATTTTAGGATACACTTCTATCAATTACATAGACAAAATCTCATGCATTTGTCTTTCCCCACGTCAACACAGTTTAGAAATCATCTTTTTGAAAAATTCTGAAAATGGCACCACTTACTCGTGTTAAAATACTGAACGCTACGCACCATATGTAAAGCATGTCGGACAGAACTGTGCAATATATTTATTACAGAACGTTAGCTTGGTTGTTCAAGACCCGCATTAAAATTTAAGCTTCCAATTCGTACAATCTTATTTCTTCACAATGTTCATCCATACAGGCACTAAAGTGACAATCTTTTTAAGGATGACAGTATAACATGGAATGCCAAGAGATCAAAAATTCAAAACACAACAAAAATAAAATCTGTATCCCATCTTGTGTGCATTGTTTAAGAGCCCGTTAAATTACAAAATTTCAATAACAACACTAACAGTCAAAGTTGAGTGAGACATAGGAAACAGTCTAAGAATATGAATATAAGAAATAAAAACAGTAGTCAGTAAACAGTTTTAAATTATCTAATTTAAAAACCTTAAATCAGACATGGACTTGGAGATTTTCTTAGTAAATAGAAGTGCCAGAAGGTTGAATCTAAAGAATCTCCACCTGTCGCTACTAAACACAGCTGAACGTTTAAATCACGCTGGACACACGGGTATCAATGGTCATTTTATGGGTCAAAATAATATCAAGCCTTGAATCGGAATGGTACAATTTTCATGGAGGACCTTTCAATATTTGTGCAAAGGCTATCTGTACCATAACTTAGAAAAAGTGTGTGAAATGGCCCATTAGATTTGAGTAAACTTTGATTATATGATGATACAACGTTACGGCTGCTTGAGAAAGATAAGTTTGTCACTTTAGCATGTATTTAATAATAGGATTGATTCACTGCAGTTACACAGGTCAATAATATTTACTGTGGATTAATGTAAAAAATGCTTAAGCTGTTCTTTTTGATAGTATGAGCATTTTTGATCATGCGAGCATAAGTCAATTTTTTCCGAGACATTTTTGAAAAGAAAGATTCGTTATGATTCTCCCAACAACGCAAGTGCCATCTATAGTTAACTGAGCACAGGAGCAATAGAGCGTTAGGCTAAAAATCTGTCTTTAAAGATGAGTGAAACTCTCACGAGCAAATTCTGGGGATTTTTTTTAAGAACGGGAAAGATGATTCCACTAAAGTCTACTGATCATGGTATATTAAGCCTCCTATCCTTCTACAGAGTTGAAAGTACGAACAGTGTCAGAAATTATCAACCTCGAAGATAACTTTAGCAAAAAGTAATGGTTAGATCACGTTCTAGAGTGTTCTAATGGAAATTAGCACACACGAACGAAGGAGCGTAGCCACTGAGTGAGTGCTGTGCTAATTCCATTAGAACACAATAGAAAAGTGATCTAACTGATTTAGACAACAATTACAACTTCGTGTCAGTCATGCAGAACAGTGTTTCTAATGGAAATTAGCACACTCGTAGGAACAAAAGAAAACCCTGCACGAAGTCGTAATCGTTGTCTAAAAAGTGGAAAGAGAACGCTGTCTTTTGAGCTACAATGCATGAATAGTCTGAGTATTTCCCACACCTAAATATCTATTTTTAAACGTTTTGATGAATAATGGTAAATTTTGCCTGTGTACAGACCATAACAACCACGCCTTGACTTATATCCGCTCCTTGCTCCTTCTGTAATTATTCTCTACATGGCAATCTGCAACTAAAGTGAATACCATAATAAATTGTATATATTCGTTTCCTTCGTGTTATTTTATGCAGTAAAATGTCTGAAAAAGATGTGTCTTCCACTGAGAATAGGTCTTAAATCCTTGGCATTCACAACTTTTCAAATAGGACTTTTCAAAAGTTGGTTTTCCTTTTGTGATTGATAGTCAGAAACGCTTCGGCATCACATTTTACGATATTCAGCTAATTAAAAAGAAAGTTACAGCAAGATAACATGCAAGTGACATTTTAACGTTTGATTACCACACATTCAATTTTCAGGTTTATGTTGTTGAAGAAGTTGGAATATAATCGGAGTCAACTGGTAGATAATAACTGAATGATAGTATTCGCAACCACAACGGCAGATGATGATATTTTGTATTTGTAGACAACCTTATCAAATAGAACTAAAACAGCTGAACTGTTTGAGTTAGAGCACATTAAAAACTCAAACTGGTGTGTGATCACTGAGTTGTAAGCTGTTACATTTTCTTCATTTTGTCACCTTACCTCTGAAACAAAAAAAGCATTTTGTGTTTTCAGGTATTTTGTGTAAACACCAGTGGTGTTGTCTAAACATGTTACGGATATCCCTTGGGGCTAGTTAAGTCCACATGTATATTCATTAAAAACAAACTAAATAATGAATTAAAAATAATTGCATACATATCCTGATAAAATGTATTGTTACATTGGTATTTAGAGTAACAGCTTAAGCCAGCTGAGCTGCTTGCTTCATAAACAACTAACCAGCTCATCAAATTTAAGAAAGCCCCAAATCCGACTTTGATTAATTTTGGGTTGTCCGAGAAAAGGGTGGTTGAGGCCAAATAAATCAACTATCTGACTTTGACTTATTTAGGGTAGTCTGAGGAAAAATTGATTGAGGCCAAATAAATCAATAAGGTTTAACATAATATATAACTAAAGTGATTTTTAACAGAAAGTGCACCCTTTTCAGACAGACAGATACCGACACCAACAGAGGTTACCGTTTGCTACCATTTGTAAGAAATTAGTCTTTTAAGCCTATGTTTGCAACTGCAAATATGTAACTAAATTACTATTTATCATCCTGGATTTCACAGCTAATGTAAAAAGCTTTTAACTTTCCATTTGAAGAAGAATACTGGGGGTATAACTGCAAAGAAAATAGTTGTCATGTTCTAAAGATGTAAAAACTTTCCTTCAGAATATGAATGCCTTCAATCAATTATTGTTCAAGGGAATACCACAGAAGCCATGTCGTGGATGTCAAATCCATCTCAGGAAAGGGAGACCCATTCTCATGCAACCTTTAATTTAACTACAGCTTATATTAATTGTATTTTGGGAATTGGGTCATATCCACTTTGCTTGAGTAAAAGAGACATTTGGTCAGTAGAAGTGGTCTCCCAGCACTGAATTACTACAATAAAGGCAAGCTGTGCAACTTCTCCTTGAAATTGTTTTCCGTGTAATATTAGTCTAGTTCAATACATTGGGTCCCAAGTTATTCTCTAAGGAAATATGGTCCATAACTACATTTCTAAGTACACGATAAGAAAACAGTTTTGCTAGCATGACAAGGGGATATTTATCACAGCTTGAGCTGAACTAAAGAGTTTCCTGACAGTGTACAATGTTCCCTTTTCTTTCTTTATACTTAAAACTAAATATGACATAGAAGGTCCGTGATTCCCAAGCGCATTCATCATCGAATGCCTAATGTCCATAGAAGTTAAAGAAAACTTTGGCTAACTCATTGATAATAAATATGCGGTTTATTTCATGAAAGCGTTGGCTTTGACTTTGGCTTTGAGTATCAACCAGCGCAGAGCCATTTTGTCGAGCCACTGGTACCCTACTTTCAAACATGGATGAATCACGAGTTGCTTTTAGGAGTTGGCGTAATAAATTTGAACTGAGAAAATTTACATAGAATAGAATATCTTGTTACAGTTACTGTAACAGTTACCTTTAAGAGGAAAGATTTCATTGTTACATCCTGTTAATAAAAAGGAACCCTTGTTGTGTTTACATCTGCTTGTAGACTTAGGATATCACACAATATCAAAATAGATCAGCTTCTGTACACAAAGCCTACTTTATTGCATAGAATAATTAGTTCTTATTTGACTTAGGCAAGATGACACCAGCATATTATTCCACTTGATGTAGGAGACATGTCTGATTAATATTTTCATGCTATATTCCAATAAGTCTTAATATAAATAACTTATTACCCTTTTCAGGTAAAAACTCTTCCATTACCGTTTGCTACAGGGTACAAAGTAAATTCATACAGGAGATCTATGAAAATATTATCCTGCAGACTCCAGCAAAAACGAATATTATACAATGTAGATATCATTTGCTGCATGTCTAATGCAAAAACATTTATTTTCCTTTGGTCACAACAAAAGACCACTTTTCAGGCTGATATAAATTTATTGGAGGGTATGCACAATTATAAATGTGTGCATGAAATATTTAGATCAAAGTGTGGCTAAAAGCATCATGCTTCTTGTTTAACTGTTAGGTTGTCTTTGATCTGTGGCTTCCACACCGAATATCGCGAAACTTTATTCTTTGTATCGATGCATTTTATTGCACACAAAAAGAATAATTTGATGTTCATATATCTGATGGTTATTGACATCTAATCTGTCTCAGAAAAAGGAAACAAAGTCAAAATAAACTACATGATTACCTTGTCATCACTACGTTCTATCTATCTGCTCAGTAACTAGCTTCTGTATGAAAATAATGTGGTATAATGTAATACTTTCATGGAATTAAACGTCACTTACCCCACGCAGAAAATTACCGTTCAATTTCAGTTTCAGGATTCTTCCAGTAGATTTATCATTAAATCTCTTTACTATAACAAGCTTAACCGCCTTTGCAGTAGCGGATCTAGAAATTTGTAGGGAGCCGGCCAAACATGTTTTAACAGCCCAAGGTTGTCTCAAAATCGCCGCCAAAGATAGCTTAACAGGGGCTTGGCCCCCAAAGCCCTCCCTTCCTAGATCTGCTACTGATTTGTATTGTACACATTTCCAGTACTACAATCAGAATAAATTGTAAAACATTTTTTCCTTGTTTCAGATGTATGAGAACGTCGAGTACCAATATTTACCTCACAGCTCTAGCAATCATGGATGTGCTATATCTCATCTTCTCAGTCACAATGGGACTAAAACACTATGACAGCATCAATGTCCTGGAGTCTTACATAAGATACAGGTTTGTACAAGTACAAACACCACTTTGTATGCAAAAACATTTCTCAATTTGGACAAGAGGCTCATGGTTTATTCCAGAGCTAGAACTACACATTTATTTTTAAACAAAAGTGGAAAAACATTACTTAAAAGAAGAATAAATTGTTTTTCATTTTTGGAAGTTCTCAAAATCTTAAACTCCCACACAATCGACTTGTTTGTGGGTAGTAACAGCCCTGTGTGGCATGCTACCATTCCACTTTACGTGCAATTTACTTTCAGAAGTTTAGTTTCATGGGTAATCATAACCCAATCAATCATTTGATGTCTCCAAAGCAGATTTCAAGTAGAATTTTAATGCATCGTAACTAAACTGTTGGTGTTATTCCAAGAATTTATTTATGGTACTAAAACCTGTACATTTCTGCCAGTTTTTGGGCCATTTAGAGTGAATATTAATCTTCTTTTTTTTTTGCAGAAAACCCTTCGGCAAACCACTTGTGGATATATTCAGCAACAGTGCTGTCTGGATAACGCTTACATTCACCGTGGAACGGTACATAGGAGTCTGTTATCCCATGAAAGGTAGTAATCTCATCGCTATATTCATTTATTAAGATGCTATTCTTTGTAACGAGACTCCCGTCACATCTTCCTGCAGAAAGGCTATTACATTCCATAAATAATGTAGAAGCCATTGTGAAAGGGATTTAACATAAACAATGCAACAAAGTGCATTATGCTTTGCACAATTACAAATCTTTGGTTCAATAAAGAGCCCAAATCACATATTACTGACCAATTTACTCCATATGGCATTCCAAAAAATAAAACGAATTTAAACGAATTGCATTCGATGGACACTGACTACAAGGGTTCATTTCAATGTTAATTCTTCCCTACAAAAGTACTTTACGTGGCGATCAGTCATCAATTTCAATGATTCGAAAGTCTTTTTTGGACACAGCATCAGTACATTTTTCAGTGTTAACTTTGAATTAAACATAGCACTCATTTGCTGACTTAACTACACTTTTATTTTAATCAATTTGGTAATTTAAGTTTATCCAGAGTGCATCACATCACATTCAATCGGGCCCGCAAGGAACAATGAATTCTCAAGATGTTCCCCGCAAGATTATGTTAGTTACTCATTAAACGGGTAAAAGAACTATTCATTCCAAAACGAGCTTACGTGATTACACAAGTTCTTTTGGAATGCCATATGGATTTCTGGAATCCGGTCCCAAGACTCTTTTCATATTTCACTCCCTATGCGTGAACTTTGCATAATGCCCGCCTACATCTCAAAGCGAAAGATGTCTACGTAACATGCAAAGATAGTGATTCCTTAGCAAGAGTGTTTTTGTGTGTGTGACAGCCCCTCCCATTGAGGAGAAAGTGGGGTTCATCGTCAATCGTTATCTGGAACACGTGTTCTAATTAACTTTAATGATATTTAGAATCTATGATGACATTTAACTATTTTATCCCAATGAGACAGTTTCCTAGGCTATCGATCTTAACATTCAGCGGTTTTACGTGTAATCGAAATCGAAGAAGCAAAAACTTGTGACAATTATTTTAATGTCAGTACGTCACGCTTATGAAGCCGAAATAGAGGATGAAAATCCTATTGGTTTTAGCAAAAAGAATTCGATTCTGTGCTTTAATGCTCACGGGCACAGCGCGGAGTTATTTTTTCTTCAAGCGTCTGCAAAATTATAGGCGCCAAAGTTCTACCTCCACATCAAGCGTCTACCAATAGCTTATTTTGTCTTCACAAGAATTATGCATATGCATGTTGCTGTACACTTTTCAGTCAGGTGCATATTGTAAATTTTAAGTGGAGAGAGATTTTGAGGGTTTTTTTAAATACCCGCCATTATCAAACTGCCAAAACTGAAATACGTTTAGATCAAACTGTGTTGCAAGTTGTCCTGTCATTGTAATCTTGAAACTTTTGTCTTGTTGGCCACATTTTTACTTTTCCAGACACTGAATTCCAGCAGATGGGGTTTTTTCCCTAATATTCTACATTTATCTTAGTTGAATCTTGTATTATTTTCGAAAACTTTTATCCTATTTTCCAGGTAAAATTTGGTGTACTCCCGACAGAGCAAGGATTATTACCGTGATTGTGTGTCTGTCCGCTGCCATACTGACATTTCCAGAATTCTTTGAAAACGAGGCCAAGTACGTGACCGATTCAGCTACAAACAAGACAGTGTTCAAAAGTGTTGCTACCGCATTTGCAAACGCACATTCATACAAGTTAGGTTACATGTATACAAATCAAGCCTTGTTTACATTCATACCTTTGGTATGTTTATCTGTGTTTAATGGCTTTTTAATTAGGGCTGTTTTAAATGCTGCAAAGCAAAGGAAAGCAATGTCAAAGGTGACGGTGACAGTGAAAAATGACAAATCGGAGAGACAAAAGAGTGAGCAAAACAAGATTACCGTGATGTTAATTGTGGTTGTGATTGTGTTTCTTATCTGCCAAGTGCCGCAGGCTGTTCAGAACCTCTACACAACCTATCTGCAGGTTACTAAAAGATGGAGAGCCCATCACAAGCCCATACTCTCAATGACTGCGAATGTGTTCAATCTCCTGGTGATGATCAACTCCTCGATTAACTTTATTCTCTATTCGTCATTTTCCATGCGTTTCCGACGAACATTTAAGCGCCTGTTCTGCAAGTGTCTCCTGGACAGACTCCCAAACGATCACCTCTTCTCAGATGTCTATGCGGACGGAAGTAAAACTAACTTAATCCTTCACACAACGTGTACTAACGTCAGTTCTAGTCCACGAAGGTCTCCAAGAGCCTCTGCCGCCAATATTTACCAGCACAGGCTCTCCAATGCTAGTCAGCACAGACTGTCCATTCAGTCCATTGCAAGCCAACAAAGGCAGTCAGTTGTCAGTCTGAACAATGACAAAAAACCATCCCAGTACACCACGAAGAATGGATACTTAGATGTGAATATTGCCCAAGGAAACACGTCGTTTGTATAAATGCTATATATTTATCTCACTCAGAAACTGAAGGTTTAGATTTGTACAAACAAGCGCAAATGATGCATGCAGAGTGCGACTTTACGCCAGTCCGACGGACAATTTTTGAAAGTTACCTGACGACATAACCAATGTCCCATTCAAACTTTTCCTTTCAAAACCATGTTATTACATACTTCTATTTGATAAAATCAAATTTTGTTTCGATAAAATGCGCCTAGTTACAAGAAAGTTCGTGCCTTATTGATTCGGTCCGTTTCTGCTTGGTGCAGTAACTCTCAACGTCCTATGTCAACTGGTGACAAAACTCGCACACTGCATAATTATGTGCACCTCACTGGAATGTTTCAAAGTACAAAGTTCTGTCAACAGTCTGTGAAATAAAATACTCCATCTGCTATCTGGAGTACACTGCAAAAAGAAATGTCGCTGAGGAAAAGCAACAGACTAAAATCCTGCAGTGAATGAAGTCAATGGTGATAACCATGGATAGACGCAAACCGTACAGTATCAATTATATAATTGCATATTATATGATTTTGGAGCATGGAATTGAACTTATCATTATGTGATCTCATGTGATCAACTTAACATTAGGAATTGAATAAGAGTGGCGGAAACGCAATGAAAAGTGTTACTTTCGAACACACCCAACGGTTTGTGAAATCTAGACCTTCGTGCCCACGGTGGCGAATTGTATCATAATAACTATGAAATGAAAACTATTTGTCTACAAAGTGTTTTATTTTTCTATAAAATGTGTACACGCAATACATTCTAGTAATTATTATATTGTGTCAGTATCAAGGGATAATAATAATGTCTAAAATCAAACAAAGTTAAGAAAAATCTTTGGCTTTATCAGATTTGCTAACGAGACAAATTCTCATGAAATGTGTAGAATATGCTATTTTAACTATTTCTGATATGGAAACAGCTGTTGAGAAATGTTCTGTGCCTTGCCTTTGAACATACAATGTGCTCTAAACATATCTAATTTTTCTCCACCATGACAACCACAATACGACTATTAGAAGATATAACTTAAGTGTAAAGTAGGGACTCCATGGCTTCTTAGAATAAAGTTTAGAGTAATGGACATAAATGTTAGTGAGGGTGCAGTGAAAATAGAAAACTAACGCTTTTATTATAAAACAGGAAAAAGACAAACTTTTCGCTTGTTTCTAAAAATAAAAATCTATATGTGTAAATCGTATAATATAAATGAAGTAATTTGTGGCTATTGTAATTAGAATGTGTTGCAGAAAACGTTAAGTGCAGTTACACAAAAATGCACAACGTAAACACACACAAATGAAATATGTAAAACGATCACAAGCAATCTTTGGTTCTTTGTCGAAAGATTGTCACGCCAGGAAGTCACTGTCAACCTGGAAAAGGAATTTACTAGTGTTGCCTCTACTTTTGAAATTCGACGGACATTTTGCTCCCCAAATCAAATTGTTGGGGGACATTTTCACCACAATAAGTGTACTATTTTAAAAGTTATACTAGTTAAAACAATTATATATTGTTGTTTTAGCATTGTACAATCCAGCACTGTTCAACAACTACACAGAATTCGTATCAATTGTGTACAAAAGGGAAAATAAGGGAGCTCCCGTAAGGTGCCGTGTTAAACTTCTTGTACGAATTCCGTGTACTGGTAGAACTCGATCTGTGGCCAAGATAAATAAATAAGTATTTCATGACTTTACGCTAAAAGAACGCTTTACATTAAAGCATGAGCTGATGTTATACATTTCATTTTGCAAGATTCAGAATTTCACAAAGTGATATTTCTTATTCCTCCAAAACAGGAACGAACGAACATTTCATCCTTTGTGATCAATTTCAATTATGTCCTTTAACACTGAGGTATATCTCTTTCGACAAAGACCAAAAAAAACTTTTGGCATGTTTTCATGGTTCATGTTCTGTACCAAAATAAAAAAAAACGAAACATCTGGAGCATTTGAGTATTCCTGCTGGTAAAAATTTCTTCCGAATCAAAGAACTGTATTAAGTAGGCAATGTTTGGTGTTCACATAGTTGTTATGTTTCTTCAGTATTGTATCATTTGTTGAAATACAAACAAACGTTATGTACGATCAATTGCAACCGACGTTTTATTTATTTACTATATTTTTTTCTCAAGATAAGAAATCATTGGCGGATATAGGGGCGCCCGCGGCGCGCCCCTCATCTTACGGTCAGAATTTTTCATTTTCATGCAGTTTTCGCTGGCGTTTCGCTGAAATTTGGACGAAAATAGGATTGGCGCCCCCCTCCCCTCCCATGAGAAATCCTGGATCCGCCAGTGCAAATGTTACATAAGATTTGAATTCTAATCATTTCAATCGAAAACCGATTTTCGTCAATAAATTCTTGTTTATTAAGTGTATCCCTGCAACATGCATTGCAATAAATGTGATGAAAGGAGTCATTAATACTTGAAAGGACATTAGGTTGCAACACTATTACAGGGTGTGGGATGTTAAATTCGTCATGTCCAAGTTTCCGTATATAAAATCGTAATGCTGCGCAAGTCAGAAAGCACGAAAGCGACAGTTCTGCACGTTCTTTTGAAACAGAGGGTACCAGTGGCCCCGAAAAATGGAGCGCGGTCCACATAAATTTAATTTAAAGTAAAATCTTAATGACGTATTGGAAGTGCTGTAGGCTCAATGTTATAATGGTGGCTAGAAATTAATCCCTTAACGACAGTGAGCCAGTTTACACACAAATTATAGATACAAAAAGAAGGCTAGAAGTAAATTGGATTTTTTAAATTATTCAATTTTATAGATGTTTGAGCCAAAGCTTTGATATCTGCGCTATTTGATTCCAGTTGTCATTGAGTCTATGACTCTTCCGGTTAGTCACTACGACTTTACACAAGGATACGCATAACGCACTAGGCATTATGAATTTATTGATGTAGGAATTGACCTAAATTATGTCCGAGTGTCCACATTCTGCTGCCCTCGTGTGATTCTGCTACAGACCGTTCTTGTGTAGAGTGGGGTGGGGCAAGCTACAGACAGTACGAGAATTTGAACATTTGTAATGGATAATCTGCCAAACACAGATATACTCTCATAAAAGATTCTCTCAACAACAATGAACGCCCAATGAATTACTGGACAAAAGTGCAGTGAATTTGAACTGCACGGAATTAGTATCAAATTGAATATTTTCAAGAAGCCAACACTAAAGACACATAAGTATCTTAATTTTAAGATACATTTTTATCAAGTTCAGCTTAAATTTATGATAATTATAATTTGAAGTTAAATGGTATCACATACAGTTTGTTCTCCACACTGTTATGTCAACATTGACAATAAGTTTAAAGTCAAACAACCCTTCCAGGTACACTCTTTTGTACATAAACATTCCATTTTAAACAGAAACAAGTTCTTTGTAACCTTGTTTCAAATTACATGTAATATTCCAGTGATTTCAAAAGAATAAAATTAGTCGAAGCATGCAAAACAAGAACAAATCAGATTATATCTCCTTTATTTCAGATTCAGATTCTTGACTAAATTACATGAAATTGGTTGCTTATTAGACTAGATGTACTTATCTAAAAATTACATAATTATCCTAAATGTTCACTTACCGATTACAAAATATATATAACCTTAAACTTTGCAAATTATTCCCAAGACTTTGGCTTTTTGAATAAGAAAATTTAAAACTCTTTTCGTTCCCATCTATTTAATACCGTTAAATATGTAACATGGAATGTTATCTGCCAGATCTGTTTTCACAGCTTTTACTGTGTTTTCCTATGGGCAGATTCATCAGTTTGGCTGACAGACTTACTTGTTCGGCAGCTTAGAAGTACGTCGTTAAATATTATTTACCTGTCACTCATCACAATGATTTTCGATACATCTTTAAACTCCCGCAATTTTCGTTGTATTTCTACACTGTATTAACCCTTACGCTGCCAGACAACCTGCAAATTTGGGGAAATTTGCTTGACGCTTAAGGTTGCCATCTACAAGTGACCATGTGGTGTGACATCACTCACTGACCACTTTTATTGTTTCTAAGTGTACCCCCATGGAGTTATGATCTTACCTCCCCATATAAGGCAAACAAGGTGAGAAAAATTAATGAGCCATGACTTTTTAAGGCATTTT
>JBCAUI010225972.1:0-16556 GCA_038406195.1 Haplosyllis anthogorgicola
TCCAAGTGTATCCAGCAAATAAAATAGTTTTCTAGTGAGCGAAAAATAAGGCGTCCTCACGCGGAAGCCATTCACAAATACTTTATGTAAATTTAAATTTTTTTTATTTTAATTTAAATTAATTTAAATTTTAAGTCTTACATTAAACAAAAATTCGTTTATTGTACACACAAAAATTCAAGTTAAATGCCTATTTTTCGTCCAGTCCATTAAAAAGTGAATAAACGAAGACAATATCTCGTTTTGACGTGACTAAACTGAAGTTTTCTATTAAATATTGTTCCTAATTTACACAGTATCGACCAGGAACAGTACTGACATTAATTCCATATCACGTTGTGGAACATTTTATGCGTGCATATCATGGTGATGCTATGAGAGTTCGATTGTTTTTCAATATAATGAGGAACTTGCATGAGAAACTATCCTAAATAAACTTTTGTAACAAGTGCATTTATGCAGGAATCAAATTGTAAATATTTACAGGATGAAGTTTAAGATTCTAGTCGCAATTTATTCACTTCTACAGCTCCACACAATAAAAGGTAAGTTAGTTTCACAAAAATTCAATTTTATTGTAAGGCAATTTTTGCTGCTGTACATCGTAATAGAATATAAAATGTAATGATATTCATGAAATGTTGTGTTAAATATCTTCTAAATTAGGTTTGAGAATTTAAAAGGGGATTTCGGGTTATTTTCAGAAATACGAAACAATTTTTTGTTTCCATGCATGCAGTTTCTTTTCTTTACCTGCAAATTTTTCTGCGAATTTTTACGGTAAGTTCTGGTAGACACGTGTTCCTTCGACGTTGGAGCCCCTTACCCCGCCTCCCACCACCCCTATCCCCCTGCAACCCACCCCCCCCCACTCCTCCCAGGAAAAATCAGGGATCCGCCAATGTAGTTTTTGCGGAACGGGGGGGGAGTTCTTTTACTTTCACGTTTTGCAGCACCTGTAATGATTAGCCCTTATTTGCAGCTCAGATAACCAATGGTGTGATGTGCTACGAAGCGCCTGAAACAGAGACCATACGGTGCAGAGACAAAGAGATCATAGACATCCAGTCTGTTACCATCGCCCTGGTGGAACCCTGGTTCCCTTGTACTGTTCAGAGATTGGTTCCTATGATAGAGTCTCTTACAGAACCCTGCAAAAGAAGCAATAAGTCTCCCACACAGACTGATGGTGCAGAAGTCTACAGAAGGTAATATAAATACTGTCTTGAATTTAGCTGTTCTTTAAAGACAAAAGTTTTCTCAAGGGAAAAGCCTAGAAGGGTTTTCACCCCCACCACCCCTACCCAAACCACCTTTTTTTTTTTGTTGTTGGACCAGGGTCCATTTGTGGGGCCACTGATTCCCCTGTTTTGGACTTTGTGTGACCGTCCCCATGGGTTTTAAATCCAGGGTGGATCTCTTGCCTGCACTCCTACTTGCTTGCATGCGGTGATCCTGAGGGTCACATCTGGTGTGATACCTGCCTTTTCAACCATTAGAGGTGTACACTGCATAAGCTTGTATACAGGCTGGGCTTCTCTCACATGCATCAATTCGGATTTGAACTTCCAATGCAGTGGCGAGATGCTCAGTGATGCGTCACTTAGTCAAGCGCGCTAACCAACTGAGCTATTCCGCCCGCCCACCCACAACCTATTTAGTTAAACAAGTGGCATGTTGTCCTAAGTAGAAATATCTAAGTCAACTCATCGTTCGTCACAAGCTGAAGAGGGACTCGAAAAGGGCAAACTAGTATGTAAAACAATAATCGGATAGAAATGAATTCTTCACAAAATAATTTTACAGTATCCGAGAGTAATCTGTTTAACATTTCACACTCCACACTACTTATTTTAGTTACTACAAAAAAGGAGCACTCATAAATATTAAGATAACTATTTTAATAGGAAATTATTATGTGTAGCAACATCATTATTTTATTAAATTATATTTATTCAGATGCCATGGAGAACCAAGCTGTGTAATAGACTACCTGGTTGTACCATTGGAATACCTGAGTACAAATTGCGGTCCCGGCGCAGGTTATTCTAAAGTGCTAAGTTTTAAATACTCATGTGTTCAAGGTTATTTGCCTTTCATATTGAGAATATAAAAAATTGGGCTTTTTCAATCTGGGAAATACAGGTGATTGGACAAGAGTGAGGTTGGGTTATCTCCAGAAGAGGGTCTGACGTACAACTTGTTTTCATAACCTTAACGCCCATCCTTTAACTGGTTAAGAGTGGTTTATTACTTCATGCTACCATCAGTGCGTTTTCATAAACTTAATGTACATCCATAACGCAAACAAATGAATGCTGAGAGTAGCGTTATGTTGGTTTATTACATAATGCTACCAGGCCAGTGTTATGTAATAAACCGACATACAGCATTTGTTACGTTAAACGAGCTGAGAGAATATGAGGCTTTGGGGCACTAAATGGATGTGTGTGCTTGTATGCATTGTCTCCTATTGCTTTTTTATTAAAGTAACAGAACAAATGCTGCAAATCAAAATTATGGAATTGAGTGCCGCACTGTTCTATTAATAAGAAATTGATTTAACACGGCGTTACTGAATTCAGATATATGATTTAAACAAAAAGTAGCAATTGACTAATCTGAATATATTTATTTTCTAGTCAACAAGTTCTCAACCACAACTGCCCTGCTACCACTGGATCCAACCCAGGAGGTTTCCGGACCAAGGATAGATTTCTTCAGCCCTTATTACCCGTGCACAACACCTCCGGGATATTATGCAGTTACCTGCACAGTTAGTCCACAGAGGTACGTTCATTACAGGAGCAGATCCAGGACTTTCCACAGGGTGAAGGGGGACACCAACCCTATTCTAGTCCAAACTTCAGCGAATACTGCATGAAAATTAAGAAAATTCTGGTCGTGAAGGAGGGCGCACACCCACGGCTCCCCTCTAAATCCGGCAATCCAGCAAATCACAAATCACTATCCTAATTGTGTAACTTAGATTTTGCACAAGAAAACAATTAAGCCACACAGAAAAGGTTTTGACCAGAAAATTAGTGAGAATGTCTTGTTCTTAAACTCATACATGCCTTCCAGTGTAGAAAAGTTCATTTATTATTTTGGTCACAGAAGTTTTATGCTGACAATCAAGTTTTTCACAGATTTATTTTTATTTATCTAATTAGCCTAATTCACATAATTTACCTAATATTAGGCAAGAATTTAGGTTAATTAGGTGAATTAGCCTAATTAGACAAACAAAACTTAATTTGGAAAAACCTCCATTGCCCTTGGGTAAAACAGTGCGAATTTCTTTTGTTCTCAAAATGAATAACAAACTCACAAGATGAAATGTTCGTTCATACCTCGTCCCTTTGGGAACAAAAGGAATTCACTCCGTACTTGTGTTGTGATTTTAAGATCCAACATAGGATTCTGTTGTTGACAAAATGAAGTGCATTTTACGCACTATTCCTACACAGTTGACTAATAAATTAATGAATGACTTGTTTTCAGGAGCAATGATAACAAGGAGATTGTCTTCAAAGTAACACCCAAACTTGTGAGTTTTGAGCGGTCTCTGTACCACTGTGATGACTACCTGTACTTCTTAAGAGGAGGAGAAGCAACCAACGCATACTGCAGTGATGACCAGTCCAGTAAAGAATTTTAAAATAACGATCCCACAACTATTAACACCTATTGGAATTTAGAAATAAAGTACAGGGCAAACTTCGATAGTCAAGGAGGAAAGTTTTGGCTGCAAATTGAAGGTTTTCATGAATCATTTAAATTCTTTGTGTGTTGATATATTTCAAATGCTGACGTGTTACACGATTTCCATTTACACAAGCACAAGACTGAAATTTAAATTCAAGAAGTTCGATGTGGGTGCAAAATGCATCAATACAATTACATGTGACGTCATAACTTCGCTTCCTTTGTGTAGGAAATTCCCCAATTTGACAGTAATAATTTTTGAAAAGACTAAAATTAACGTTTTGGGCGAATATTTCTTTAGGTTTTGAAGACGGCTCTAAAGTCTTACTGGATGTGACGTGCTCCAGCCAGGACAACATTCCCAGACCGGTTTGTATTCATCTTTTTCACTTCAATTATTCTGAAACATTTTCTAAAATTTAAAAGAGGGTAAAGGGGGAGGGGCAATTACAGCCACATGTCACATTCAGTCTACATTTTGTGAAGTGTCACTCCCATACAGGTCAGTGAGCCATATGACTAGCATTCAGTAGGACCCACTTCAATTCATGTGCTCACCACCAATTGGCCATGTGATTGGCTGAAACATTGGTGAAATCTGTGAATCTCACCTACAATTGCTAAGAAGTGTAACCTTGCTTGTTACTTGTGGGAGTGATGTCACTGACTGAGACTTCATTTGGGGTCAGGTGGATGGCTCCCTGTAGCATTGACCATAGAAAGTTTGTGAACTTTACATACCCTTAGATTTACATGATCAAACATTTGGAAATGTCAAATTTGGCTTGGAAACTAGGGGGCACTACTCTTGCCACCACTGTTAATCCCTATTTAGGGGGAGGGTGTAAAAAATGGGCCAGTTTTTGCCTCCCATACCTTATTGCTTCACTTTAGAAATCTAGCTGGCTTAAATGGCCCTTTTGAAGGTAGGGGGCCACCATGTTCCAGTGACATTCCTGGGGCTGAAGGGGTTAAGGTTGCTGTCTACAAGTGACCTTTTAACTTGACTATTTCAATGTTTGTGAAGGATATTATGAAGGTGAAATATGCAAAGTTACACCAGCCAGTTTGTGAGTAATTCAATGCAGAAGATAACCAACAACACCATTAAGATCAATGGAAAATGGCTGTTACTTTATTGTTTTCTTTTTTAAGTTTTTGTTGGATAAGGGTCCATTTTGTGGGCCACTGATTGCCCCTATTTTGGACTTTGTGTGACCCTCCCCATGGATTTTACTGAGTATTACCATTGCTTTAAGGATGGTGAAATTTTGACCGCCTGGCCATATTTGGATCCTCAAGTTCGGGTGCAGAGAATGCTATCCCCACCAGACCAAGGTGTAAAATTAGTACCAGCGAATGTTGGTACATTAGGTTCAATTATAGCAGCCATGTAAGGGATGTGAGGTGCCCACGTCGTCATCACCTCAATGTGATGGCTACACCAAGTGTAGGTTGGATGCCTGCTGGGAAGGTAAAATCAAATTCAGTAAACTTGAACATTAAACTCTGAATCTTTCAATCCAGGGTCCAAACGAGCAATTCCGTCCGTTTGACATCAATGCGTAAGTTGTTGGACCAGGGTCCATTTGCGGGACCACTGATTACCCCCATTTTGGATTTCAAATGTGACCCTCCACACTGAGGGTGTTTTTTCACCTGTACTCTTCCTTGCTAGGGTGTGGTGGTCCCACGGGCCATGTCTGGTGCTACACGTGCATTTCCATCAATATGATTGTACACTAAGTAAGTGCACACACAGCAGGTTCGCCTTCTGGACATCCCTCATGCTGGGAGAAAAGGGCAGGCAGCAGTGGTGCTCCAGCCCAGATAATCCGACAATGCCCACCGTAATGGCATTTCTCTTTTAACAATTAAACATGAGACCACCACCGTAATGTGAAATGAAACTTTGTATGAATTGGTCCACATCCGCCCCTCATGTCCTTATAAGCATGATGCGGGCAGATAGAGAAATAATACGTCCACTATCCACACATACACACAAATCGTTTATTTGTCTTCTGATAAACCAACTCAACACAACAAAAAGTTCGCTGATAAAGACGTTCAAGGCAAAAAATGAGGCAACAAGAATAAACCATTGTTATGTCGGGCTGAGATTAGATCACGATGATTCGATCAAGATTCAGATTCGAAGCACGAGATCGCTCTTTGTTCGAGATCTAATTTAAAAATGACGACGACCTTAATTTGAGCTTAATGTAGCGAACTGATCACTTAGATGCCTGTTCGGCAGCAAATGAAACAAATTACAAAAAGTTTACTGGGACTACTGGAATATGTGAAACAATGACCCACAGAATATGTAAAGGTAAAGAGCAGTAAAATTCTATCAGTTCTGTAACGATAGAATGAGTTTATGTGCGTCAAGATCACAGCGTGGAATTTTTCTGTTCTCAGAAGTTCCGAAATTAACATAATTTTTCTGACCTTTACATTGTTGATTTTCAAAAAGGAAACAATGGAACGTTAATGAGCGTATGATATAATAGACATCCGAAAAATGTGAAGAGGATAGTTTGGTTTTGATAGTTGACGTGAGGGTGGGTGGGTGGAAAGGAGAATGAGAAAAAAGTTTGTGATTAGTTATGGTTTCAGTCAAACTTACAGGTTTGATGTCACGTGACTTGTTGGTAGTTTCCTCCGCAAGTAACGTCTTTTCACTGGCGTACTCCTGGATCCCTCTCTATGCGCTCAAGATTATTCAGAAGCAAATTTCCCTCAATACAGTGAAATAAATGTCTTTCCTATATTTTAATTTATCAGCGGTCTCTTAATCCGGATCATATTTTAACTGGACAAATGGGAGTCGGATAAAAGAGGTTTCACTGTATGTCCAATTCAGTTCAATTCAATGAATTTCAACATTACTATGATGAATAGAATGAGAGGGTTAGCGCAAGTTCATGAGCGTAGACGTATGAGGAACCCACTAGCTTTTAGTGTATCTATCCCTATGGTTACAGCATAGTCACATGTACAAGAAACTTCGCGCAAGCTACATAATTTGAAACGGCGGTACTTACCTGCACCACAGGTCGGAATTAAGGTCAGATCGCATGGACTGCAGGAGTAGAGTTGTGGTGCGATGTTCGAATTAGACAAGGCAAATTAGGGAACGATAGGAAAGAATCCACTGAACTTAGGGCCAGATTTTTTATTTGTTGGAATACGTTTCCACTGCTCCCGGAAATCAAGAATTTAAAAAACGAAAATGAATCAGAGCCCAACTTACCCAAGGTTGTAACTTTCTGTCCCCTTCTCGCACATTGTTTTGGAAAAATTATGTGTTGGTTTTATTAGTTTTAATAAAAAATACAACAATATACAGTAAAGTCAATTTTCCCGATCACCGCTCTCAAAAAATTCTTCCATTGAAACACAAATAAAGTCTGGTCTGGCCTTACTGGTTAAAACATTATTAGCTGAATCACCTTATGATTACAACACTTGATATTTAAAATTTTTGATAAGGAAAGTTTGATTATGAAATTATGCGAGACAAAAATACATTGTTTGGCTACGAAATTATTCAATCATGTTATCTCTTACTTAGAGGGTTGGCAAGTGTACAGGTATTTTGAATGATAAAATGACTAAGGTGTATTGTAACGGTGTTACTTACCTCCGTCATCGAAAAAGCCCCTCCAGTTTGAATTGTCGACCTCAATTAAGATCTTCTCAGAAGCAATGACCGATGAAACAATGTACAGTGAAACCTCCTTTAACCGGCTCTCGATACTCTGGATCTCTCACTATGCGTTCAGTATTACTTTGGAACAAATTTCCCTCAATACAGTGAGTGAAACCACTTTTCTGTTTTGTCATTTATCCGGCTATCTCATAATCCGAATCATAGTCTAACGGAACAAATGAAGTCAGATAAAAGAGGTTTCAATGTAAATTACTGTTGTTCATGGGTAAAAAATAAAGCCTGTGGTAACGCCTTGCTGATGGACCAGAATGTATTCACATAGCTGGCAATTTTGAAAAAAATAATTCGTTATCTGGTTTGAGGATCCTACTCCAATTACAGACCTATTAGGATTTTTTTAACTTGGGTTAAAAAGGTGATTATTTACAAATATCTCAGACATGTTTTAGTCGTACGTAAATTCTACTTCAGGGAGCCCTCGATTTTCTATTCAATGCTCGCGAAATAAAATCATGAAATCCTGAAAAAATTTAATGTACGATCAAAACATTTTTCATCGAAAGGATTGTCTTTTGAATATTGGATGGTCCACATGTAGCAAAGCCTATCACAGTGTAGGCCTTTACTTTGCAGTTTGATATGAATATGCACCGAAAATAAGCTCAGAGCTGATTCGGGTCCTTTTTTCTTAAGTTCGTATAAAAATGATAAACATTAAAACGAGATGAGAGCTTTACCAACAACCAAAGGCACACAGAGAGGGTTAGAACATTGAGAGATTCTATCACAGATTGGCCCTGTATCTCTAACACTGCTTCATACAGTTGTGTACAGTTTGATGGCTACAATCACAGATTGCTACTACACCTTGTATTCGCCTTTTAGTGGCGGATCTGTGTGTTGTTTTTAAAGGACAGTGAAGAACTGAACAGTAGTATTATTGGTGTAAAGTTAATTAACCCTCTCAGTTTAGGAGAGATTGAGATCGTCCGTCCAGGGTTGACTCTATGTCCGTGTTGAAATTATGTAATCGTCTCTGTTGTATGTGTATTTAGTATGAAGTTTACACAGACTTGGGGTTGATTTTTGCAAAAAGTACCTCAATGAAGCGTCTCCCACTACTATCTGAAAGGATTGTCTGACCTTATGGGAAAGAGTTATCCTCCCCTCATGGTAAGACATTCCATTCCAAGTCCAAAACAGGGGTACCATTGGCCTTACAAAATAGTTGCGCGTTGGTCCATTCGCATGAAGCAAGATTGTCATCAAAAAATTAATAAATGAATAAAATAAATAAATAAATAAAATAAATAAAATTGTTCATTTAAAATGGACAGCTTGAATGAAATACGAAAAATGGATCTGCATCCATTCTGGATACAAAGCGCAGTGTGTTGAGCTGATAGACATCTAATCCTTAAACAGCCTGGATTCTGCCGTTAAACCACTCCAAAAACCAGATCTGGAGAAAATGAGTACAAATACACCACCAGGACGATGGAGCGCACTGATAGGGCCGCTCTCATTTCAAATACAATTGGTATTTAAGTCGCAGTGATTATAGTTGTGAGCAGATGAAACAGCGCTTCTCATCTGTGGTTGTCAAATCAAACATAAGTTGTATCTCTGAAATATGACATGTAAGTTTGTGATGTTGTCTGAAGGTGCACAAGGTTTAAGTCGAAGTTTACATTGAGAGGAAACCTCAGTACACTGAGATTGTTTTGGACTGTTCTATACAGGGGAAATGTAGATGACAGAAAGCTTTTCAACCGGTGAAAAACTCGTGATGTTGGTTGAAAATTAGACATTTCTTTAATGAAATTTAAGACGTCTGTCGTCAGAAAGGCTGGACAAAAAGTATTGGTCCCTTGTTATCCCCGACAAGATTCTAATACAAGCATTCTTAGTAGGTTCTATTTTAAAGTGTTTTAACTCATGTCAACTTGAATACCACAGATCAATGTTTTAAAACTCATCATGCAGATAGATCCTAGAGAGGGGCCTTCCATAGTTGCCCGAAAAACTTTTCCACGGAATACTTTTTACAAAACGGTAACTTTCATACTTCCCTCCACGCCCACATGTATTGGCCGAATCAAAAAGTCAAGAAAAGTTTTATAGGAAATAGTAATAGAGAAAGATAAAGTAGAAGGACTGCTTGCTGCTTTATGCTGATGGAAAGAGAAGGATAAAGTGAGCTGGAGTCGTAGAAATAAATCTCCGCAGCTCTGTGAGAGAGATAAACGAAACGTGATGCGGACAAGTAAAGTAGAGAAGGATTGTGTTTGATTAATACGGGTATTCTCGTTATCCCTGTCCCGTTATTACCCCCGCCTGATGCCGTGTCTTCTTCCCGGGCGCAACAGCCTTCCATGTCCCGTCAGAGATCCCGCTCCCCCCGGGGAGCCGTCCCCTCCCGCGGGGTCCCGTAGAAACGCCGATTAATCGAACGTCTAACGAGGGAAATAATAACACCTCGAGCTGTTATCGGTAAATCCATTGTCTATCCGTAGTTAATCCGTCGAGTCAGAGGAGATAATAAAACACGGATGTATTACATGGAGGTAATTGAGCGACGGATCCCAGAGTCACACCGTGGAAGCAAAACAGCCTTACTGACTCAACATTCTGTCCAGATAACTGGAACTTGCTAAAACGGAAGTACCTTTTACCTGGAAGTTTTCTCAGAAACTACAATTTTTTTAAACAATTTAATATAAAATTTGCTGTCTTAAGTGGACGTTAGAGAAGTGGAAACTCAGGATATTTAGAAATATCTTTTAACATTCATGCTCTCTCAACTGGAAGTCTACTTAACTAAACTCTGACAGGCACCGTAGCCCTTTGGTGGAGCGTCTGTCTCAGGAACTTCGGTGATGGATTTGCACGCCACTAGGAAACTTTGTATGGAACAGACATTCTTCAAAAGCTAACAATACCAGAAATTACCCTCCATTGCTGGCATGAGGGATATCCAAAAGGCAACCTTGCTGCATACTCTTGCATAGTGTACACACATATTAGTGGAAAAGACAGGTGTAGCACTTGGACATGACTCTTGGGATCATCACATGCAAGCAAGCAAGAGTGCAGATGAGAGATCCACCCTGGATTTAAAACCAGTGCCAGGCTGTGAGGAAGATCATGTGAAGTCCAAAACAGAGGTAATCAGTGGCCCCACAAGTGGACCCCGATCCACCGAAATAAATTTAAAATATAAAAGAAACAACGCTAGAAATTCAGTTTTCTGATTTACTGTATCGTAACTCGGTTGGGATTGCCTACCCTGCCGTGAGGAGGTGGGACGGTACACGTATAGAGGCGAGAGGCTATTCTTCCGCGGGAGAACAGATCGGACAATTAGGTTTGTTGTGATGCAGGTCCGGCGCTGTAACAGAGAGGACGGGGATTACACCTGTTCCGTACAACACATGATGTCCACAGTAACAGCTGATTTATCATCCGCCGTGAGACTTAACATTGTACGTGCGAGGGCAGCGTAAAGTTAAAGACAATAAATGTGTTGTTGTTGCTGTCACAAAGGAAACCTTAAATGGGCAGTACTAAGGAGACGATAGTACATTCACAAGGAGATATTTGAGTAAGAAATAATTTCTGAAAATAAAAAAAGAACAAGGTAAAACGCTGAACAGTCATTCCCATTTCATTTAGAGGTAAACAATAGAAAAGAGGGAATCGCAGAAACAGGCTTCGGATAGGACATGTCTAATTTGTTAAAGAAATTGCGTGGTAAAAACATTGTCGTTTCATAAAGAACTGGACCCCACCCCTAATGGAAATCTTAAACACAATAACCGTTCTTTATTGTTCATATTCATACTGTAATGACTTGTCTATTGAATGACGTCATAAAATATTACGTTACGCAACGTGATGTAACACCAAGATGGGATGGTTTTGGTCAGTTTTCAACGTCGAAGACCACATAATCAGTTTTCAACGTCGAAGACCACATAATCTAATAGAATTACATTCCATAAGTTATTATAGCAGCTACTTGTTTTGTGTTAAAACGTAATATATAATGATGTATTACGTTTTATAATTATTGAGCAGAAATATGTCTGCGCAATGTCTACATTACATGTTAGATGGTGAGATTTGCTGGCGCGGAGATCGGCTGGTGATTGATGCGCCGTTTTGTTTGAGTATTAGTCAGAGTGAGACGTAGTGGGACAATGTAAGCTTCACTCTGAATGAGGTGACAGCTTCACTACCGCAAATCGAACTCTAACCGTTTAGCTGCAGAATGATCAGATGAAGGCTGAGTCAGTTTGACTGCTAATTTAAGATAAGATCATGTAGTCATTTTAGTTGGCGTTCGTCCGTTCAGTGCATTGTCATTGCGTCGGCAAATTTTCCAGAGAACCATGATGCGTGTTCGCATGCACACTTCAAAACTTAGACATCCTTCTGGTTGCATTTCTACCTAATTAAGACTCGCACACCGTGTAAAACTCAGACAGACGGTACCAGCTGCCCTAAAAAATAATACGCGTACACACACAGTCTTATTGTAAAACAACCTGGTATGAAAGTTTAGTCACCCAAATACTCAGTCGCAGAACAGCGCAAGCGCGCTTCAGTTTACATTTGTGTGGTTTAAGTTGAAATTGATAGACACATGTGAAAAGTGATAGAGATACTGCTTGTACAACTACGCACGTTAGCGCTGTATTCGCGTCCTCGACGGCATCTAACCGGTTACGGGGATTAGGCGGCTTTGTCGAGCAGTGATCACAGGAAATATGTCTGTGTCGGCCGCGAGTTAAACGTGATTCACGGGTCATCAGAGTAAATACCCCGGTCCGCTACACCCAGAATAACAATTGTAATTACCTCTCCCTCCCGGGACTATTTATCTCTTGTTCAGCGCTCATTCACTCAAATACCTGCTAAATTGAGGTCCTGCGAAGTAGAAGGGAGGTGTGTGTGGAGGAGGGGAGGGAGGGGAGGGGAGGATAAGGTAGGGCAGACGTTTTGCTTGTTTGTTGGATTACGTTGTATGGACGGAAAGTTTTAAACCTGTGATGAAACCTGTAATTTACGACCAACCTTTGGCACCAATTCTTATGGTCGTTAACACAGGTGGTCTTCAAACAAAGGCAGGCTGTCAAGTTCCTATTTTTTCCTATTTATTTGAGCATGCTCCTATTTTTCCTATTTTTGGATGAATATTCCTATTTTTCCCTGTTTTTCAGGCTTGTCAACCTTTTTTGCCTCTAGTTTACTAGTTCATCGACAATTGTAGTCCCAATTTTTTTTTGCCTTGCTTTTGCTTGGCATATTTTTCTAAATTACATCTCCAAAGTTACAAGTGACATCAACTTCATTAAAAAAGATCCCCTCCCTTTCTAACCCAAATGTTGTGATTTGGGTGTGTTTAGAGAGCTATTGTGATAGTAAATACTTAAGATTATTCCTATTTTCCTCCTTTTTTGGGTCAAATTCCTAGTTTTTCGTATTTTTCGGGGTCTGAAAATTCCTATCTTCCAATTTTTTTGACCAATTCTATTACTTGACACCCTGCAAAGGTTTCTTTTAATGGACATTATAGTTTCGGCTCTGCAATACTGCAATATCTGGTTACAAATGACAGGTGGTCGTAAAACTCAGTGGCCGCAAAATACAGGTTTTACAGAATTAGAGACATCGAACTGTTGTGAAATGAAGTTAGATAGACTAGGTGTTCCTCGGCATTAAAAACTAATGATAATAAGCAAAATAGAAACTGATCTTAAGAGACATAACGAAAAGTTTTTTGGTAGCATTAACTATGATGTGATTCGGTAGAAGGGCGAGAAACGTGCTAATAACCAAACACGCAGGAATGTCTGGCCTAACAAGAGGAATGACCGCTAAGTTGCGGTGAAAATGAAAATAATAAAGTTTTTATGGCAGTATAAGTGCAGTTATAAAACTTTTTAATTACCAAGTAATATTCCTTGAAAAAAAACCCCAGCAGTAAGATAATAAAAATGGGGAAGAAATATTGAATGTTTCAAAAAGAAACCGAGAAATATCTAGTGTCATTGTGAGAAAAGTGTGAATAGTATGGGAACAGTAGGCAATTCTTGAGCAAACCTCTCTTTTGTAAAGAACGGCGAAATATCAAGAAAATGGGATATTTTCAGTTGTCATTCTTTCACACAAACACTGGTGGGGAAGTTCACGATTATCAGTTTCGTAAAGAAGTTTATTTTAATTGTGAAATTCCTTTTTGCAATTCGAAAAATAAGGGCACTTCCCTAATGTAAGTATTTATTCATCGTCATCGCTGCTCTTGATATACAGGCCTTAATCGTAACAGAATTCTCTCTCCGCCAAAATGACGGACCATGTTTCAAAGGTGCCCGTCAATTACTCGCTAAAATGAACCAAATTGTACGTTTACCAGAAAAGTTTAAACTTTTTAATTCTTTGACCTTTTTGGCGGACTATTTTTGAAAAGCATCCATCATTTTTCTGTGGGGGGAAGGAATGCAGCAGGAGTTCATATATCTGCTACACATTGTCCCTGTCAGTGTCTATCTGTGTGTTAATTCTCGGCGCTCATTACAGCGTATGTATGAGAGATCTGTTTGCGGAGAGCCGCCCTAATTTTCGGTAGATTACTGAGGCGAAACACAATGAGCCAAATACAAGCACTCAATCTACATACAATTAAACTTCCCATTCTGTCTGATTGAGAAGGACGCAGGGATGAAGTCTGTCGGGGCGGATCCAGGCAGGAAAAGTTAAATCATTGGGAGGTTTCATTTAATCAAATGAGCTGTGATATTCGGTAGTAGAATCATCCCTAATCCGAAATAGAGCGACCAGTGGCCCCCAAAATGGTTGCGCGGTGGTCCCAGAGAATGGACTGTTAACAAAAATAGAATATTTAAAAATAGAATCTTCACACCTTAAAGTCACATACTAGATCTGCCAAGCTAGTAAACATATTTTCACATTGCAGTATTTATTGTATTTATTATCTATCTGAATACAGCACTAAGCTCAAGTGTTACAGCCACTCATAAAAATATGTAATTAACCCTCAGAAATGAAGGTCGGGCCGTCTAAACTGCCAAAGATTTTCATGCTAAATGTTTGAAAAGTTGTGAATTCATTCTGTGAATTCATTTTAATAAAGAAAAACCTGTGGAGTCTCAAGACTTGCATTTTTACAACGGGACTTTGTTTAGAAGCTATACGGTACTTTCATCGCAAACTGTAAACGGAAGAGGACTCTTGAGTGTGATAAAGACCTTGAAATACATAGATAAACAAAGGGATGGGCCTCTACAATACGAGTTGAAAATCTGAGACAACAACAGATCAATAGCCTTGTCCTCTCCTCCACAATAGGCCAGTCCGTATTTCATTTTTGTTTAACAGTTGGGCACAGGCAAACATAATGGATGGATTTTTTTTAGGATTTCAGATATAACGATATAAGTTTTACAATTTGCGCTTGTCTATCTCAATTTCTCATGTCATCTTTCTTATACTGCTGACTGATCACTTGCCATTTTAAATCTGCACAGCAGCTGCGCTAGGACCCCAGTACGTGCTCACTCAGTCAGCAAATTAGCCTTCCGCAAAACCTCTAATTTTTTATTTTGAAGACAGGCCTAGGATAAACAGGGGATTAGATGTTGAACAAATTAACAAAATAATAAGTAAAAAAAAGCTTGGCCTAAAGTGATTGAAGATAACATGGTCTTGTTAGTCTATCACGCTTTGCATTGATAGACTTCTGTGAAAGGCAAGGTGGTTTCGCTATGGAGTCAAAACTGGTCGTACAGACCCTCCCCCCGGTGGCAGGTGAGGCAACTTGCCCTTGGACCATGCTGGCACAACCCAATGCAGGCGTACAGACCCCCCCAGGTGGCAGGTGAGGCAACCTGACCTTGGACCATGCTGGCACAACCCAATGCAGGCATACAGACCCCTCCCCCCCACTGAGGTGAGGTGCAGATAGGCCATGCATGATAGACTATTTACCCGGCCTTCCCGGGTAATTCCTCTCGTTAAATACTGTCAGCCATTGCTCCTTGTTCCAATTAAATTCAATCAAGTGTGACCACTGCCCACAAATAGCAATACATGGTATGAATGCACTTACAGGTTATAGGGTCACTTCCCCCTCTCCATGTAAGAATAATGGCTATTCTTTGTTTACATTGTCATGAAAATACAGCCAGAAAATGAAAATTTTGCAACTTTTAAAGGAATTAGATGCAACCTGTTTACAATATTACTTTTGCTTTGAGCACAAAATTATGTGGAATAAATTAAAGATAAATGTGGAAGTATACATTCTTTGAATCTTCATATTTTAGTAAATTTATGGATTTACATGTTTTGGGGGTGAATATGATAAAAAAAATTACATGAATTTGTGACAGGAAAGCATACCAGTAAATAGATTATAAAATTAGTACAAAACTATTAGATAAATAAAATAAATATGCTCGAGAGACTTCCATCTTCTCTGAGTGCGACCGTGAAACTTTGGAGCCTTGATGTTGCATATTTTTTTCCCAAAAATTTTTCTCCAAAATCTTACTGATTACAACATGGAGTCTGTGAAATTTTCAGCATTTGTTTATGTCATTATTGTATAACACCATCGATAGAATATGCTACATCCTATTACATACTTGTTCTAATGAAACCGGTAATTTCATTGTTAGCCTTTTTTTAAGTAATGAGGCATCATAATCTCTAATTTGTATACAACTCATGTAGTGAACATTCTATGTAAATGACCATAACAATAATGTTAATGAAACCTGGATCTCAGTTTACAGCATCAGGTAATGCAATATGCCCACTGATCCACCCACCAAATTAAGTCAGTTGCCTTGTGTCTGTGCTATTGAACACACCTATTCTGGATAAATCCTGATGGATTACCCAAGAAGGAAAAGTGAGTAAGGTTTCAAAATATTGAGACTGGATCTTGCAATCAGGTGACTTGCGTGATACTTTCTATCTTCTTAATATTTATACTATTGTTCTAATGTTGTATTAAACTATGTGATGATGGTTAGTACTTCTCCTTTATAGTTGTGTTTATTCCAAGAATGTCACGAGATGGCTGAACGGTGCTCTTAACCAGTGACACCAACAAAATGTACTATTATATAGTAGTTTA
>JBCAUI010226083.1:0-16555 GCA_038406195.1 Haplosyllis anthogorgicola
GGACCATTTCAATTCCTGCATGTTATTCCAATACAAATTGTGAAGATGACCCGTTACTATCTATTTGAAGCAAAAAGTCACTTTGCGACACAAGTATAGTGTAATATGTTTACTGTGTTGTTAATCGTGAGCCGGATTTAGCGAACGTCAAAATCAGTATTATTTTGTAAATCCAAACATTTTGTCATTCATGTATTACATTGAAGTCACTCATGCATTAATTGAAAAAAAAAAGTTGCCGAGAAATGACTGCCAGTAACATTTATGTTAACGTGCCGTGTCCAAACAAACTCTAATGACCTGGACATCGGTACCATTTTGCTGAGTGCCAAAACTTCACTTCTGTAAATTTCAACAGTAGTAAAAGTTGTCTAAAACGGTATCCTGTCTTTTATAACTACTTTTACTGCATACAAAATTGTTACAACTAGTACATATGACCCTGTTTTGGGCGACACCCTGCCTTTTGTGACACTTTGGAAGGGAATACTTGTTGTGATTGTTGTGGACTTGATATATAATGACGAAGATAATTAATGCGAGTCCTGTTTCTCTGTGATAAAGAGCAGCTTTGAGAAAAAAAATCGTAGAAATTATGGCGCTATTTGTAGCTTACACTTTTCTTTTCCAAATATTTCACATACATTATTTACTGTAATTAACCGAATTTACGATTAAAGTTTATCTATTTTAGATACTAATAGGGTAAGCAGAATTAATTATATATGTGTGATACATGATGGGAAAGCAAGAAGTATGCTAGTTTGTATTAATTGTTAATTTGAATGAAATTGAAACTGTTGATTATGACTTGTTTGTTAGAGTAATTTGCTAATAAAATTTTGAAAAAATTTAATTGCTTTGTTGAGTGAATATGAAATAAACTAGTAGAACCTGTTTTGAGCGGCACCCTAATTTGTTAGGATTTGGATGTCGTAAAGTCATATATGTCGTGCAAACAAGTGCCGCTCACAACAGGTTCTATTGTACGTGAAACAAACTGCACACTCGTAAGATCATATAGGTAAATAAATGCAATGCAGAGATGCCACTTTTCCGGTTTAACCGGAATTCCGGTTTTTAGACATAAGAAATTGTAGTTTCCGGTTTTTAGACATAAGAAATTGTAGTTTCCGGTTTTTCCTTTTGAATGAAATCAATAGATTCTCTTGGAGTTATAGTTAAAATTGCAGGAAACTTTATTTTCCGGTTTTTCTGAAAGGGCCTCCACTTGGGCGGGTGCTCCAGCTTTACTGGCAAATTTAAGGGGGAAAATACATGTATAGTTTATTTTACGGGCATACCCCCAAACACTCTACCCGGGCACTAGTTTTGCAATTTTAAGGGCATTTGTGGTGAAATAAACTCCAATGTGTCTACCTTACAGCGTGGTAAATAATAATATTTGATTATTATTATTTGAGTTGAATGGGGAATCCTATTGACCATTGTTAAGGCTACCCATTTGACACTTCCTACTACAACTCAACACTTGAGTAACCTTTCAAGAGGAGTCCTACTGTATTTAACCCGAATGTCGTGGTCAAGTAGTCGTACGAGTAGGCACTAATAAAGTGGTTCATGAAATTCGGAGGACATTTTTTCGAAATTTCATCAAATACGACAAAAGACATAAAAATATTGTTATATTCCAAAAACTTTATTGTAATCGACTAAAGCTTTAGAAGTTAATCTGAAGATGAAAATAACATACAATTCACCGTGTAAAAAACTAGAAATAACCTCATCCACATATTCAGTAGGTTTATCCTTCCAAAAGTCTCAAAACACCAACACGTTTACGGTTTATACAAATAATTCATACCAAAAACATTACACATACAAAATTTCATCTTCATCACCATAATAGTATTTTTGTGCAGTATTGCATTAAGTCAACATGTCAAACTTCACACGGAGTTAATCGAATACTCTGGGCTTGCTTCACTAAATACAATGCCACTCATAATGGAATGATTCGCTGGGAAATATGACTAACACTGAAACATTTCCATCATTTATAATTAGATACTCTATTTACACGGGTGCAATTTCAGCCAACAAGCGGAAACGGGAGCTGTCGAGCGAACAAGCAGAAAATAGCATTGCGATTGACTTCAAAAGTTTTTTGTGCTTTTGTTGGGAGTGCAACGTTTGTGCATAGTCGTAATCCTGACATTATAAAAATTCAAGCAGTCCCTTGTTCTTTCTTGTTCTGGACTACTAATTATTGTACAAAAATATAAATTATGCACCAGTCGGAATCTTCTCATTCCATTCACAAATGTTCTTGTACTAATCTGATTATTCATCTAAAATTTTTGGAACACAAGTCGACCAATGAATTTCTGTTTACATTTTACAAGAGACTAGCACTGGCAGCAATTTCTCCATAAATATCATTTTATTACATTATGAAGCGATAGCGTACTTGTTGGCCATGTCCTCTGTTAAAGCACCTGTTTCCTTAGTAACGAACAGAAAACAAAGTAATAAATAGTAATCTGTATTAAACATCTATGATCATTTACACGTGGCAACACCTATGCGTCTTATTACAAGATTAATGAACTAAAGTGACATAAATATGGCCTTTATACACGACAGCAACTGGACAGAAAACTCTGCACTCATGATATTCTGTATACAAATGTACAAAATAGCCTTTTCACGTTATGAACTGTGGACTCGGAAATACATTGTGATCTTTATCATTTTCTTCCAACTGATGTTTGGAAGATCCTGTAGTTCTTCCTTGATGTAAGTCTACAATTGAAATTTGTATACGCCATCACATCTTTGTGACCAGTTGACATCAGTCTTAATTAAGGAACAGAATTACCTGACTTGAAAACTAAGACAGAATACAAACAGAAAAAAAACCCCATAACTTGTAACCATTTCCACAGCAAAGGATAGCATTCGTTCGGATAACATTAGCAATCATGCATGTTACACATCTAGGTCATTCACAGATACAAACACAGTGCTCGCCCAATATTTTAGCTGTAGTATTGAAAGATAGCAGTGAATGTGTAACAATTATCTACTTGCATTTAACAAAACATCTTCTGCTAATCCCGTTGTAACCATTCAGCCCAAGTAACTAAACAATCGGTAGAATACAACAAAGAAACAGTTTTATATAACGGAAATCTAATATATTCTTTAATAAGCTGGTTGACAACGCCCTGTCAACCGCTTTGCACCTTTTACTGAGGTTTGGCAGTGAATAAGCCTCATAATAACCAATCTACAAATATTAAGTCATACTTAGTACAGTACATATAATAGTCTCATGTTTATATTTATAATAGTTCTTTGAAGCCATGACCTTGATACACTTTTTGGTAAAGCCAAGAACTTCTTTCTGTCTTTGTACTGTGTTCTACTGTTGCCAGTAGCTACAGTTGATAATATATTCAATATGATTTCAGTTTGTGATGTCATGCTTTATTTGTCATTTCCTATCACGTGAGTTGTCGTCAGTGTACAGCTTCTTGTGAGGTCATGGACACATCGAGATCAGTTGTATCTATAGTTTGGGTTCTCTCTGCCTCATCCTCTGTATCACTGTCTTCCTCTGCAGAACTCTCTTCCTCTTCACCGTCACTTTCTGGCTTTGCTGCTGGGCTGGTAAGAGTATGGTGCTCCAGTTCGGCCAAAACATGCGACAGTGCTGTTGATGCTTCCACCGCACTAAGTGCCATACATGCCAGATGGGACTCATGCCTTTTTAGAAGACTGAAAATAAATTACTTTTTAAATAAATAAATTACTTTTTAATTTCTTCAGACGAATATGTTACTACTTTTCCATTTTTTCTTTTTTACAATTTGCTCCTCGACATTACTCTAAAACGATAGACATTAGTCGCGTATGGTGCAATATAAAGCTTACCTTCTTCCAAATGATGAATACTTTGCGACGTTTCTCAGTATAAGTGCGGACGTCAATCTAATGTGTTTCGTCACAGGCCCTTCCTTCATCTCCTGTAAGTACACAAACACAACATTTAAAATTTAAGTTTCCTTTAAATTTTACTTGAACACGATTCCCGACAATTTTTTTGTGCCGATTACCTGAAAACAAGCACATGTATGAACTGAAAGTTTCGGCTACTTACCCCCAACTCTGGATATGGTGGTCGCGGTGCAAATCTTCTAATGGCTTGAAGAGCAGCATCCTGTGGATAGACAGGTGCAGGTCCCGACGAGTTAGATGCGTTGTTTTTTTTAGTAGTTTGTGAAGAAGGTGCTGGTGTTGGATTTGACACCTGTTGTTGCTGTCTACGTAATGCAGCTGCTTTCAATGCGGCCTCAGTTAAGTGACGATCCTAAATAAATATAGTAATAAATTACCATTACATGATCGTATTTCCTTTACAGATGTACATATACCTCCACAAGATTATGATTGTGACAATTGTGAACATTACAATATTTACAGATTTATGTGTTTGTGTACCGTCCATAACAAATTTAAATTGATCTGTAAATTGTGTCTACAACGTTTAAGTTTACAGATTAGTGTCATTTCGTTTGCCAGCTTGGAGTGAAATTAGAGGGTGTGTGATACTGCGGGGAATATAAGCTACAATGTAAGAAATATTGCTATTGAGTCTAACCTGCACATGTGTCATCAGTGACCACTTTCCCCTGCGTAATCCATCGCATGTGTCCCATGGACA
Source organism: Haplosyllis anthogorgicola (assembly GCA_038406195.1). Lineage (NCBI taxonomy): Eukaryota > Metazoa > Annelida > Polychaeta > Phyllodocida > Syllidae > Haplosyllis > Haplosyllis anthogorgicola. The sequence goes on from JBCAUI010226083.1 coordinate 4,691, forward strand.
GAGTCCGTACAAAGGCAGCTGAGTCACATGCTGCTTCGCTACATGAGCACTTACTCCCTTGGCTGTGTCAAACGACCTGAAACGTAGAGGAACAATGATAAAGCATTCCCAAAATCTGGAAGTACATGCTAAGGTCAGATCAGACAGTAAATTTGGCTTCACTTTGATTCAATTTACTCTTCACGTTGCTGTTTTTTATTTTCAAAGCCTATCGGTATGTTTACATTATTCAAATTTATCTCATGTACATTTCAAAAAAATTTTAACTTACGTATTGCACTCATTCCACTGGCACACATACTGTATCTCACTGGAAACGCTTGCATTGGATGATCGACGAGATTCAATGCTGTTGCTCTTTGCTTTACGCTTCTTTCCTTTGACGCTACCTGTTGCTTTACTGTCTGTAGATGCTGTTGAAGCTGTTGATGGTCGTCGAGTTGGTTGAGGGCCTCCCGGTGGTGGCGAGGCGGGAGGAAGTGTGCTTGCATCACTACTACCACCTGGGCTCGGTAAGGGAACTGGACCAGTACTAGGAGGACGAACTTGGGGACCTGCACTTGGTGGCCTCGACGGAGGTCGAGATGGTGGCCCCGTGCTTGAAGGCCTCGCTGGAGCATTTGATTCACTTACAAATGACTGCTGTTGTTGACTCTGTGTCGATGACTGAGAGATACTGACACCCTGTGGTGGCTGTAGTCTCTGCTGTAGTAGACCCTGTTGTTGAACCTGATTCTGGACGATCTGTGGAGCTTTCAGCCGCTGCAATAACTGCTGTTGGACAGCAGCATGGGTTGTTGTGACATTATTAGCACCTGATGTGCCTCCTGGCAACTGACTGAGGGTGGAGTCATTTAAACCCGAGTGGACTCTATCCATCCCCGTCGACTGCTGTTGTGACTGACTAGTTTGACAAATGGGTTGAGAGGGTGCAGCCTGACCAAGCTGTTGCTGCTGAATTTGAGTATTTGGGTTTGGCCTCTGGAGTCGCTGTTGCAACTGTTGCATTAAGTGGGACTGTTGAGTTGCTGGCTGTGATGCCTGAACTGTCGGTCGCACTGGCATTGCACCTGGGGTAACCACACTAACCTGCACAAACTGTTGGCCTGGCACAGGTACTCTTGACAGGACTTGCACGTTTAATTGAGAATCTGAATCAGCTCTCGTGGAATTACCAATGGATGCTGAAGAAACTCCTTGCTGTTGGGAACTGTTCAAAAGCTTCCTTTGCAACAATTCGGCAATGGCTGCACTGCTTGGTTTATCGGTTTGAAAACTATTACCGGTAGCAGAAGGTATTGTCCGATTATTGGCTGATATAACTATAGTTCCAGTCGTAAGACTGCCTTGTGCTGGCACATTACATGAGTCCGTATTAACTACCTGAGTATTTATTTGATCCCCAGTCACCACATACTGTGCACTGTTCTGTTCGGGTGTTTGTTCAAGTGACGATAATGTTGATGGAGTATGACTGGTTGTACCCTGACGCTGAGATGGCTGTACAGTTGTTATCACAGTTTGAGCAAAATTACTCTCTCCCTCCCCATGACTCATCGTTACCGTGGTAACGGTGTTAGTATTACTGCTCGCTGGGTCTTCCTGCAAATTGTCATTTGTCCCATCCGTACTGTAACTGAGCAGCATATCGTCATCACAATAGTGATCATTCGTGCCGTCAGTGCTATCGCTAAGCAAATTATCATCACAGCCGTTAGTTTCAGGCATCAGTGCCGCTGCCTCTGTCATCTGCTTAGTCAAGCCTTCTGCCATGGGCAGATCATCTTGGCTCGTCTGATCTACATCCTTGTCAACTAAACAGTCTCCATTTCCCAAGTGCGTTATGATGCCATTCTGCCCGAGACCCAATGCCTCTTTGGCGGCAGCAGTGTCCTGGAGAAGCTGTGCAATCTTGGCCTTCTTGTCCAGAATCGAGGGTGAGGTAGTTGGGTTTGCACCATTTCGCTTTGGTGACATCGGATCCGAGGTTGCAGTGGAAGAATCACTTGGGGCTGGCGACAACACATCACCATTCATGTGCAGTGCATCAGTACGTGTATGAGATTCATCAGTAGTCCTTGAACTTACCATATCAACACTTGTACAGACTTTATTGACAGTTGAGCCACCGTTGAGCTTCGATATATTACCGTTTTGATTTACACGAGATTCACTTGATTTTCGCCTTGTGTTTGGTTTTTGCTGCCCAGTTTGATCAGTTATTATTTTCAAGCAGGGATTTTCGACCTTTTCTATAGCAGTCTCTTGATGTGGCACTCTCATTTCCTCACCTATACGTTCCATTTGTGCGTGTGACATATCACTGTTTATGTCCATGTCACCACGTGTGGACAGTCTAGTCTGCGCACCTTTTGGAGATAGTGGACGGGGTGATTTTGGTGACTTCGACCGCGGTGACTTCGGGGATTTAGGTGACTTCGGTGAACGGGTTCTTGCTGGTCTCTTCGGACTGCGTGGTGGGGAACCGTGTGCAGAAGAACCTGAAAAGGACCTCCTCCGAGAAGGTGGTCTGTTAACAGGCAGGCATGCTTCATGTTGACTTGAAGTACCGGCCGCCAATTTCTGCTGTGCATCATCAACTGGTTGATTAGTCTCCATAGCTTCCACTTGCGCAGATGCGTTATCTGGAGCTAGACTTTCCTGGCGACTCTGGTTTTGACTAGGGAGCGGTGCGATTGGAGTGGCTGGTTGTGTTGATGATAATGGAGGTGTCTGAGGTGGTGTTGCAACCACCACTTGTTGTGCTGGTGGAAGGCCTTGTGCACTTATCACCACTGTTCCTTGAATAGCATGCTGGGACTTAACTGGCACGGCAGTCGTGGCAGCCACTGCCTGTTGTGTAGGTATGACTGGGCGGTGTGTTTGTGGTGTCTGTAGGTTTGGCTGGGAAACGACACTTGAATTTGAACTACCATACACAAGTGGTCTCACTCCACCTGGTGTTGAAACATAACCAGTTACAACTGGAAAAGAAACAAAAAGGTTTGAAAAATCTTTTGATAACGTTATCAAACAGAATGCTTAAGTCTTCTTGCGAAGTACCTTGGTACATGCATACTCTTAATGGTTGCATTCTAATATTTACTAATTCCTGGAGCGATGGTTTGGATATTTTAAGCATAATTACCTCGTTTAGGGGGCGGTGGGAATGCATGTGGGGTAGGACGACGCATTATTCCTAGTAATTGCATCTCTAATGTCCCATCGTCCCGTTCTATACGTTGGTGCCTGATGTGTGGGAATGCTACCCTGGAACAAAATAACTTTACATTTTAAACAGTCCTTTTCACAAGCATAAAATATTAAAGGAAACAACCTTTTATTTGAAAGAGTATTTTGCTATGTAATGTAAAGAAATTAGCCACATCAAAATATATGAAATACATCTACTAACTTTATACAGTCACTAAATCCTGTGGAATTTAGTGCATTTTTAATGGCGTATCTACTACATGTTGCCAAGTACTCTGCATACACTTCATTCTTCACTGCTACACTTCCAGGAACACATTCGTAATATGCATTTAACCTGAAATATCAAATGTCCACATAGTTAAAGCAGTTTGTGAAAAATCAGTCTCTAATGTTCTTTTTTCTGAATAATACGTTTTCCAAGTAAATAAGTCAATTCGAAGGTGCGAATCGACCAAATACACACCATGCAACAGCAATTGAATCACACTCGGCTTGGTTAATTGTTGGTGTTTGTGTGCGAGGCCTATTTACAAGAGTTCGCTGCATGAATTCCGTTGGCATCTGTGGGCATGCAGTACCCTGTGGTCCCATAGTCTGCGTTGGCTGAGTAGACATCCCCGGTCCTGCAAAATACACCAGATACTACTAAGTCGAGGCGACACTTTCAAAACCACGTAGCACATTAAGCATATTTGAGGCTTTATGCATTTTTGTTTGTTGATTCATTTTACATTTCACAGTGTTGCCACTACTTTTTAAAAGTGAGGGGTATCTTCTTCCCAAATACCTGTATTTTGGGGACATATTCATTGCAATGAGGATCATCATAATGAACCATCGAATGATGAACTTTCGAATGATGTTTAAGGTCGAAATTTGGGGTCACCTTTAACCGCTTCCTACATTTCCAAAATGTTATGCGGGAAACCTGCGTGTCCGCACTGTAGCTGCAACACCGATTTCACCTTTTATCTTCAAAAGAAAATATTTACTTTGGTAAGGAGATAGGCCTGGTCTCTGCACTGGTGGTGTACTGACAGCACCTGGTCGTTGGGCAATTACTGTGCCTGCGGCCCCTTGTCTAAAAGGGGGAGGCGTTGGAACAGCTCCAGGTCTGTGCGGTGGTGTTGACACTCCATGTGGCCTGGGTGGTGTTGGTACACCTGTTGGTCTTTGAGGTGTTCCTGGTGTCCGATTCAGTGTATTTAACTGTCTTTGTGCCCCAATACGTTGTGCAGAAAGTGCAGTGGCACCTGATGGCTGTTGTTGCTGGGCAACAGCGCCAGCAGGAACGTGCTCCACAACCTTAATGCCAAGTAAAGAATTTGGTCCATAAGCTTGTGCTTCAATTGTAACCATGTGCACCAGTGTATCTGAAAAGGAAAGAGCAAACACTTTTGTTCAAGTTTTCCCACCTTCCGGAGACTGTTAGTTGCACGAAATATCTAATTTCCAGATAGCATACATACAAGCTACGATATTGGTGTACAGTATGTATTTAATTGTATATAATATGTATACATACCTATCGAGGCATGGACCTTCGCTATATGATTACTGGGAGCCTCCCCGAGTTCTGATAGGTGATAAAGTGCCTCCAGGGTGAACACAATTAATTGTATATCATGTACAGTGAGCATGTTCACTATATCCTCATACACTCGATGTTCAAGACTCTCGGACAGTAGGTCCCAATTATTTACAACCTGACATAACCGTGCTAAAATTTCCAAACCTAAAATTAGTTTCAAAGATTAATTATTAATTCACTGTCAATCTTTTTTTCTGTAATTTTGTTTTATTTCCAACCAATACTAATCCCTCGCACAAAATTACAATCACTATTAATCTTAAGCTCCTTCCGTACTCTCAACGAGTTTTCATTGACTTTATGGGCCATTCTCAACACTTTAGCATGAACAACTTCACTAGTTAAGGGTTAAGTTTGTTTGTACTTAAAACACTAAAAGTGTGGCGTTAAGTAAACCAACACAACGCAAAGCTCAACGCATCGATTTCTTGAAATTGGATGCGTTAAATTTTGGCTGTTGTGTTATTTAAGGCTTGGAAAACATGCTGATAGAATGTCCTCACCCCGAACAACGTCGAATCGATCTGGGGAACTGATGCATCGTGTCACCACACCCAGTACCAGCTGAGTGGTGGGATAAGCAAGTGGATCAAGTTCCATCTACAAGATACGTTCAGATAGTGGGACTATTCAACAGTAACATTTTATCAACAACTGTAAATAAGTTTATTAGACATGCCAACCCTTTAATATTGTTTTATTTTTACGTATCTTTTAATTTTGAGTCAATCCATTTCATGACAATTCCATTCTCAAAGATGTCTAGATCAAATTGCAAAACATCTGTGCCCACTACTTAAAATGTGTTCTTGATAATATACGATTCTTGTAAGAATACTTCCTCTTACCTTCAAAGCAAGATTTCCTAAGGTATCAAGACCCAGTTGCTTTAATGTCCAATATTTACTGTGTACACACAACATTAAAAACCTACAAAAAAGTATACATGTACGTTTTAAACTGTAGATTGAACGAGCCGTTTTATTCTTTTAAATCAATACACAATGACATTAATTAAAGATTCATGCTCAGTCGAATAAAATAATTTCTTTCACGTACCTGAACACAAGAAGATTTGAGGCAAGGAACGCCATGTTGTCCTCTTCAAATGACAAGTTTCGTATTATCATCGCCAACTAAAAGTATCAATGTACGAAGCATTAAATTTCGTTTGGGTAACTTTTAACTTAGTTTCTGTTACATCAAAAATTCTAAGCTGCTGTATAAGCATACTGAAAAGGGCATTCCGGTCACGTAAGATTATTCGTGTGCTATGCGAGGTTTTACATTAAAACAATGTACACACACGTGTACAATAGATACCTTTTAGACATTAACGAAAAGTGAATGATACCTGTAATATGCGCTGTCCTTCCACATCGTGCACTCCCAGATCACGGCCCGTTTGTAGAACACTATTTCGCAGTTCCTCATAATCACTTGCCTCTCCGAGTAAACTCGCCTTGGACACTTTTTCGCCTGTAGTAGCAAGTTTTAAATAATGTTAAGGGCAGTTGAAAACTGAGGTTTGTACTATTGCAAAGACACCTGGACAACTCACACATGATGCTATAATAGAGTAAGATTTTTTACTGCAATTTAATAATTTATTAGAGGCATGCTTGCACTTTATTGGGTGCAAATTTCTATCAGGCTTTTAAATATTTACTTTGACTTCTATCCAAAAAATAAGTCCAGTTTTTTTCTATTTAAATTATATCTGACGGTCAGCATAAGGCAGTCTATAAAACCTTGCCGTATTTATCCTAAGTGACGCACACTCCCTGATTCGCACACCCGTCTTTTTTGAAACTCTACCAACATCACATTTGAAACTTTACAATAAAATCGTTTCTAATTTCACGAGATGTCCTTTCATTTTTAGGTTCATTGTATAAAGCTTTCCTCAAATTTCATGAAAAATGGTTGGTTGAAATGAATCACAGTCACAACCACTTCATAAGAAACAACCAAAATACACATAAATATGCTTTATGTGAGGTGAAAACAAATGTTTTGATTTTTTTAATGGCTCGTTACCGAGCACATTGGTTGAAAGATGCCTTTAATCAACATGCATTGCAAAACTTGGTCCTTCTTGCATGTGCGTTAACTAGGATAAGTACGTTATGTTTAATACCAGCCTCCTTTTGATTACTCAAAATGTGTACTAATCTGAGCATTAATTTTCCGTGTACATTATAACTACTTAATGATGTGTTTCTTTAAAAATTTAACATGGCGCTTCGTACATTTGCATCACACTTCAGGTTTTTCTTTTCGCTTCGGCAAAATTTACTCTCGCCTTTGCAGCAAATTGCTAAATTGGTAATTCATCAGCCGTGTTACACTAATTAAAGTGGGAAGTCTTGATACGCAGTCGACTTTAATAAATGCTTTAGATCATGTCTCTGCAAGAGATATTGCTATGACAACTGAAGCTTAATATAAAAGTAGTTTTATGTCCAGGCCTTTATAACAAGCAATATACCGTCGTAATCGTCTCAAGTTTCAACTTCTTAGAATTTACATTACAAACAATTAATTTTCACGGGATATAAAAAATAAGCAACACGTTGCCTACATGCTGAACACTATCAGTGTTTCTATATTTTGTCGTGTGAAAATCTACTGATACACTTTTCATGCATGAGTTCTCTAACATTTACATGTGAAAGCTCTAACCACAGAACTCAATTCCTTCGTTCGCAAACCTTGTAACGTACACGGTTTACACAATCGAAAAAGCGAGATGTTCTATATTTACTATTTTTACACTCAACCTCCATAAGCAGAACGATTAATATCTCTTTGGCAGGTACATGTATTCTAAAAGTATTTTTCTCTCACTTTCCGGAAGCACCCATTTAATGTAGTGTGTGACCAAAGACAACTCTTGCGAGGATAATACCAAAATATAAACATGTTGGTTTTTTTATATTCAAATTTCACCCTTTTCTTTATCTTCCTATGGTTTTCCAAATCAAAAATTTCTCCCCGTCTCTTTTCAAATAAATTTTATTATTAACAGAGCCTGTAAGTGCACATGGAATTCGATGTGGCAGTGATGTCCTGGCTTTCAGTTTAGTGTGCAGCCCGCATATGACCTGCCACTGGCACTGTGCACTAACATTGTTGTCCGATATTCATCATGTTTATGCTCTGTTGGTCACACTGAAGATTCTTCCATGTAACAAATGATACTAAAGTGTTTTGCACTATAAAGCACAATGACGATCTCCTTCGTGCTACTTTCTATTTGTAGAAAAATTATTCTGATAAAAAGACCACCGTTTTCATCTCATGTGTGAGTGCCTAAACACCATACTGAACTGAGGACATGTTTCTTGTCTCGGAAATTACCCACTTTTTGTCATTCATATGAATAGAATGTGACATTAAATATAAAAAGAGAGAAACAATTCCTTAACACTGCAGTTAAAAGCTTTACTAACTGCATCATTTTATTTCGATTTCTAGAAATGACCCAATTCTCGAATAAACCGAGGTCAATAGGCTAGCAAATGCTTCCTGGTTGAGGATCAGTATGTAGAACACAACACCTTCGTCATAAAACCTTCCTATTTACATGCTGCTTACCTTTTTCGTTCTCGGTGAGACTGAGCGGTGACAATAAATCTCGTACTTCTTTATCTTCTACCGAATCTATCCAGAACTACAATAAAGATGCATGTAACATATAAATATCAGTCCGATGACAAAAAAAAACCCCAAAACAAAACAACAAAACAAAACAAACAAAAAAACACAAGTCAGTCATATTACCATTTTCTTAAATTGTTTGCATTACATTTTGCTGCGACACTATCAATAAAGAAATCGAGAAAAATATATAAAAAAATACACAAATAAATACAGTAGAACCCTTTTGAAAGGGCACTCCAGTTATATGGGCAAATTTCATTCAAGTTTCTTGCATTTTCTAGTATTTCATGTTTATTTTAAGGGCACCCCATTATAAGGGCAGAAGATTACTCAAATTCCTCTCATAAAACAATGATTTTTTGAAATATTTAGCAGACAAGGGTACAAACAAGACATTTACACAACAGTAATTGTTGGTAGAATGACCACAGTTGTTCCCAAATAACTACATGTTTATTTTGGAGTTTTGGTTCATAATCAGGTGCTGATCCAGGATTTCTCATTGGAGGGGGCGCCCCGGTGCCTTCAGGTGGTTGGAGGGGGCGCCTTTTAATATTTTCCTCCAAAACCCCATGAAAATCAAAGAATTGTGGGCCGTTGCAGGGGGCGCATGCTGGCGCCCCCCTCCCCCTTGGATCTGCCAATGATAATGATTGATTTTAAGTCATGCCAACAACTTTTAGGTTGAGTATCAAAACCCTTTTGAGAGGGCACTCCAGTTTTACGGGCAGTTTGCCTTCAAATTTTTGCTGCCCTTTCAAGAGGAGCTCTACTGTATATAATATGCTAATCACTTAAATGAACTTAAAATTTCAAGAGACTCTTGAGTGCAACGCCCACAAAATATAAATGCACTGCCTAGTAAAACTATTGTTTACTTCTTTGTTTGTAGGCATCAAAAAAGAGAAAATAATGCTGATTCTCACACAAAGAACAGCATTTGAAATGAAACAGTTGTGCCTTATCTTATCTAATGGTGTTAGTAGTATAATTTTAGATACAAACAAAGAAATATTCTCAGGTCACCATTGAGATACTTAGATAGTTGCATTTCAAAGCCAGGTCTAATAAGAGTTTGTAGTACAAGTGTATGGGTTAGTCTGTGAGATTACTGGTACTTGCTGTGTAGAGTATGCCAACTGTACCTAATCACTTACGTAAATGCAATTTGTAGAAACACTTGTACTCATTATATCTCCCACTGCAGTTGAAATCATTTGTACCCAGCGATACCTGCAGTGGTACACAGTTTTATCAAACGACTCTTTGCTTTATTTGGGAAATGCACCACAAGGAAAAGGTCAGTTTGTATTTCTCATGAAAAGTCCGACGACTGTTCCTGACTTTATCTGACCAGATAAAGAGATAATTAAGTATCTAGTCATAATCTAGTCACAGTCAATTTAATTATAATAATAAATGAGTGACACGCATCATTACATTGGACAGTTCATGATTTTGACAAACATCATTTTAACTCATTTGACAAATACATGCAGCAGGTGTTCAGTGCTTCTGACACTGAGCAAACTCTACGTAAAAATGAAAAATTTTGAATTTTGGAAAATTCTCATTTTATGTGTGCGGAGCCAAAATCCTGCGTAATGAGATAAAGTGAAATTTATGTTAGTTGAAGCAAAGGCCAGCCAATTAGAAAGATAGTTTTGTAAAGTAATACAATAATTTAATAGGCTTACATGTTGAATGTAAGTTTATAATAACTCAAGTATCCTGACAGGATGGTACAGTAAAATTGAGTACGTTTATTTGTATTGGAAACAGACCTATGGTAAGCGGATAAAGATACGGGAAATTTTGTAATCTTTACTGCGTTATGTAATAGAAACTGACATTTAGACTGGTACCATCGCTTACAGCAAGAACTCACAGGGAAAGGGTGATGGACATTTTACAGGTCACAATATCGACAAGAAAACTGATAAATCAGTGGCAGGGTAGGACATGGGTGCAGTACATTGCACTAACGAGTACAGCAGTCTTACATAACGTACAGGTTACAATTAGTTTCAAATACCAATCCACTCTTTTCTTTACTCCGTGCATTCTGATCTTTCCATTGCCATACCCATAGGTCATACTCTGAGAAGGGAATCCCCAGACAACACAGGAAATGCTGACCTGGGATTCCCCACTGCTGTCCCTTGTCGTTTGATCCCTGAATTCCTGTCTATCACACAGAAGCCAACTGTGGATCCTTCAATTATGCCTTCACTTTTGCATCTTTTCTCCGATCTTATCAACCTAACTCTGTCAAAGAGTCCCCTTTAATAAACTTAGTTAGTACGTTGAAAAACACTACTTACTCAGCTATTTTGTCAAAAGAACAGGGATAGTCCCAGTTTGATCCTTTCACATTTCTCCATAGGTGTAAATAGCAGGACAGTGTTAAATCATGCAACTTGGAATTCAAAACTACGGATGCTGAGAGACAAATAATCCCACCCTTTTTCAAGTATTTCCCACTGTTTCCACTTGAAGAAGGGATAAATGCTTATTGAAACGTTACTCTATGGGCTGTAAGTATTGAAAGCTACATAGATAACCTTTGACCTAAACAGGTTGTTGAGCATACATAGCTAACCAAAACATAACAGATAGGGTTACAATGAGGTGAGTTTGGGTGCCAAGTGTTACATTATGATATAGCTATTGTACGTAAAACAATGCCTAGGTGGTCCGACCTTCAGGGTCAAATGCGTAGTTTCCTTATCGATGAGATATGTGAGAAAACACTACGCATACCAAACCATAATTGTGGTACTGATGCAGTGAGACCCAGAACAGACAGCACCAGACAGATGCAGTCTAGCCAATCTGTACAACCAGACACATTTGTTTCTGGTCAAAGATGTCTTTAGCTCCACTGTTTCAAACGAGACAGAAGAACCTGCCAGTCTGGTCACTGTTAATGGCTGTAATCCTCAACTCCTGGGTGTCTGGATTTAACCAGACAGGTGTAACATGAACATCTAGGCAAATGAAGTTGCATTTGTCTAGATGACTGAAATCAGATAGATTAATGCGATGTTTCTTATCCTACCAGACAGTCTGGTCAGTCTAGATAAATCTAAATAGATGACTGTTAGTCAGTCTTCAGTGTAGATAAGACAAGCCAAAAGTAAAATTTTCCCCAAACAGTGTTTAGTCGCTGACAATTCGATAAATCCAGAATGATTGCATTCCTTACAATCTTTCCTTGTTTTAATAATGTTGAATGATAGAATAAAAATAGAGCATATTTAGTCAAAGCAAAGATAACCCACAAATTCATACTTGATAAGAAGTCAGTTTCACAGATATTTTTGTCGCAAAGTGGCTTTTTATTTCAAATAGATAGTGACGGGACATCTTCACAATTTGTATTGGAATAA
>JBCAUI010226194.1:0-16554 GCA_038406195.1 Haplosyllis anthogorgicola
CACATTACGGCTAATCCCGTATTGCGCACATTTAACATTTTACGGGAAAATACGGGTTGCGCATTAAAAGGTTAAATAAAGTTCTCCCTGCAACTCAATCAAAAATTAATAAGAATTTCTTGCTATGACAAGCACAGCGCACATTTTTTTCTGAAGATTTTGCATTTTGAGAGTAGGCATAAACTCATTACTGTTCAGTTTTAATTGGTCTGGGATATCATATTTCTCAGTGCTTCTCTTATGTTTAAATTACGTAAAGTTGATGCACTATTTTTGAATGATACATGAATCATAAATGATATAGACCAAGGTAAAAGGGCCTCAAGTAGACTTGTTATCATCCTCTTGTGGGGTAAGTAAAAATAAGAAAGATTTGTTCTATCTGTCAGACATCTATGTGCTTCCAGGAAGAACCATATTATCCGTGCCAATTACGTTTTTTGAGTCGGATAGTGTATCCGTAAGGCCGGAGATACACGTGGCGATCAAATCACAAACGATCTCGATCGCATGCGATTGTCTTTTACTAATATCATTAATATCATCTTGCGATGCACATAGAAGGGTTACTTTGGTACTTACATACTAGAATTTAATATTTTTCATCTCTCTGCTATGAGTAGTTATATTCTGTGAATGCATTCGTGATTGACATTGCATGCGATCATTGATTGCAAACGATTAGATCGCATCGTGTATCTCCGGTCTAATATTCCTGGCAGATATCTTTTTGAACCCTCATGCCTAATGGCAATGAGGGTCTATGTATTGGAGGAAAACTAGGTTTGTGTTCTGGGCTGCCATTGCAGAAAACTTGACCACCACCCCCCCCCCCCCTGGACTGGGGTAAATGCATTTCTGGGAATTTCAGACAATTCTGTGAAAAAGGTGACCAGGACCCCTCACCCCCTCCTCCAGACTGGAAAAAATGCGTTTCTGGGGATTTCAGACAATTCTGTGAAAAAGGTGACCAGGACCCCTCACCACCCTCCTCCAGACTGGAGAAAATGTATTTCTGGGCATTTCAGACAATTCTGTGAAAAGTCTGACTCTAAATATGGCATGAGGGTCTGTGCTCCGTCAGGTCACCTTTCTCGTTACTTTATTCTACTTGTTTTATTTTATTGTGTGCAGTGTTATCCTCATCGGTATAGATTTTCATATTTTTTTTGCTAATTAATAAGAGTGACATCACCACAAAGTACAAAGACATCCTACAGCATTCACGCTCGGGATATCTCTGTTGCTCAGTGGGACATGTTATTAAACATACAGTCAATTAAAAAGTTTTTCCCTTATACAGTTGTTTAAGAATAATTCTGTTTAAATTCACAGATTTAGGATTAAAGGTCGATACATCATGGCTTTCATACAATCAAAAGAGTGCTTTTATTTTCAAGTTTGAAACACTTAATGCAAGAAAGATCTACATAATGAAGCTGCAGTACCTACCAATACTATTCTTTCATTGAAAATTAGCGATCAATTGCATCTAGCAGCCCAGGCATAGGATAAGTATTTTATTGTGGCAGTCAAGAAAGTGGATGAATATAATAAATAAATATGGGCCAACACCTTTGTAACATAACTCACAATGTTGTGCTATCAAATATCAACTGTAAATGAGCCAATAAATAATAAAAACATCTTTACCTGTATTATGTAGGGATATGATTTATCTTGTAAATAATGGTTTTATTTTTACAAAAGAAAATGTCAGTTGCTTTTCATATATTTTCCACGAAATTGCTTGAAAATGAGACACAAATTACCAGTATTTTACCAGTACATTCCCTTCACAAAGATGTTTGCGGAAGTAAGATTGGTTTTTTTTTCTAAGGCCATTGAGGTGGAATTAATTACCATATTTGTACACCCACCAAGCTTGCATTTTCGCTCTGAAATCATCATGTTGGCTTGGTACCACCTTTCTGAACAACGGGCACATTTCTACGTCGTTACATATGATCACCGCATTAAACATACACTTGCCTGTGAAGAACAACGAACTAATTTGATTAAAATTCATCGAATAGCTCTAGAATATAGTGAAGCAGATGCCATGAAGTTTGTTGCCAAGGTGCTATTGAAGCAAGTTGACAAAGAATTAGATATGGAAGCCAAATTGACGGTTTGTGCAAACTTGGTAAAACTTCTGCCAGAGAAAATTGGACAAGAAGCTTTTAACGACATCATAATCAGAGAAAATATCTCAGTACTTTGAGTTCTCTGCTGCCAAGATGCTGGAAACAAGAACATGAACTGATAAATTAAAGAAATATGCATTCTATATTCATTCTGGATACAATGATGCCACTTTGCCTTTTCCAGAAGCAAAATCCAAATGGCGTCATTAACTGATAATTTTTATGTCTAAAACGTTGAACTTAAGTATGCTATTAGAGGGTTTTTCCAAATTCGATGTCCAGCTAATTCACCTAATTTACCCAATTCACCTAATTATGTAAGAGCCACACCAGTTCCATTTTTGGTGTGTCTCCCATTTATAGCCTTGCAGTGATACCAATTTTGGTAGGTATAGATAGTATACTGATATCAGTATGCTTAACCAAAATCAGTGCAGATCCTGATATAAGGGTGATACCATTTTTGGTCTGCATTCCAGTACCAATTGTAGAACAATGGGTAGACATACCTTATATCAATTAAACTGTCTCAAGAATTTGTCAAATTAGGTGAATTAGGTAAATTTGGTGAATTTGTTAAGGGAATTTAATTTGGAAAATCCTTCATTGTCACTGAACAGTACAACGCTATAGCTAGGAATGTAATTCATCAGCTTGATTTGTGTTTCGTTTTATAAATTATTTCACGCAGTACCTTTCACCGTAACAAAAAAATTCATTAATTATTAAATTAAGAGGCATTAATGAATGAATACTAGAAACGAGAAAAAGTTTAAAATATTAACAACATTTATATACGTGATGCATTAAGTTTATCTATTTTACATCGGATTCATACATCATTTATCGTTTTGGATTTTAAAACTGCACCGTATTGAGATTAACTAAACTTAACTTGTTTAACGTTAAGTGTCAAGACTAAAATGTTCTCATCTGGCAAGAAATACATGCAATTCAGATCAGACATGAATCCGCAAACTGTAACCTATAAATAATAATATTATTATTTGCCTTCTCTTTGAGAAAAAAGCTTTTGTTGTACATTGCAAATGTGGCTGGTAAAGAATAGAATGTAGACAGTCGCCTCTCATATGATGCAAAGTTATTTATCAAAAGCGATATTTAGAAACGGTTTCGTTCATTTTGCCAGTTTTCTATTCAGACAGCAGTCATTGTTGTGCAAGCGGCGGCCAGTAGCAGTGTGACTGTCACTGCCATTTGAAAACATATAAGTTCCAAAGAAGTATTGATACACGAAGGTGTTTTGTTGTATATAATATCTGTGAGATTATTATAAGGTTGTTGTATTTAAGCTGGTGTTCCACTATCAATACTATTGCCGAACCTCCCGCAGAAAACAAAAATAATCAATCTTTATTCTTTTTTCTTTCCAGTTTACGAAGAGATAACGGTGTGTGCAGGACAAGCGCTGGACATTCGTTGTCCCTTGAATCATATCATAATCTTCTCCACAGTAACACGGAATCTCCAAAACATTAGTCAGTGTTCACCTCTACCAAATATTACTACACAGGTAAATACTTTACGTAAATGTTTATTATTATCAAATAGAAATAAACAACTTTCTATACTTCTTGTTGGTTGACCTCCAAAACGTTTAAATTTAATTTACGATGTGAAAGAACCTTGTATTGGAAATGAAACAAAACAACATGTCAAAGACTCGATCTATTCCTTAGTTAAAATGAATTAGAATTAACATTTGCTAGCAATCTATCTCAACAAAGCAGATAAAGCAACAAAAGTACATTGTGTTACAACAAATAAACTAATTTTAACATAATCATCATTTGTACTTTGGCGGGCTGTTTTATTCCCACTTCTATTTCGTTTTGTCATTTATCCTGAGTCTGGGGGAATCCTGGCACTTCACCTTGCGTTTGAAAGAGCATGTGCACGAGAAAGCACTAGGTTAAGGCAGCATTTAGACTTTGACTAAGCTTTTATTTGCACAGTTATTAATGATTTATTTATCGCTGTATTTCAGGATAACTGTACCTCAACTGATAGTCTACTGCTGCCTGTTTACAGTGAATGTTTCCCGTCTCGTGAGTGCTATATAAACGATACAACGTCCCTGCTAAGTCAACATTCCTGCAATAACAATTATACAAGTCATCTATACCTCAAATACACATGTATTAACGGTAGGTTTCTTTCTTAAATATCAGAAACGTGATGACCAGTGCTAGTACAATTTCAAATTTGCGAAAGTATTGTGTTACTTTGCTGTACCTTGAACTCCATCCAAGAAACTTACAAAGAAATCAATTGATTCAATAGCAAAACCGTAAAGCTTTTCTGAGTCTTGCGACAGCTATCATGCTAATACCTAATTAAGAGGGTTTTGACTTGAGGACGTAATAACCAGTAGAATAACATGGGTAACAAAATGTGCATGAAACACGCAAAATAAGCAAAAAGTGGGGCTCCTACTTTTTGGCTATCGTTGCAATAAAGACTGCTATGACAAAGGGTACAGAAAACAAGAATTCTTTTGAGATTCTATTTATTCTTTTTAAAATGGTGGAATAGATCTATTAATGTGCACTGACCTAGTAACATGAATGTAAATAACACTACGAGAAATCATGATAAATGGTTAAGTAAAATTTTCCTGTTGTACTGGTCTGATCTTGTGTTGGGTGAAAGTATGATTCCATTGTACGGAGCAACTATCTGTAATTATTTCAAAAATGTGCTTAAAATACAAACGTGTATAAAACCAAGAAATATTCAGAGCATCTATACTTTCAAAATATTGACAGCTGAGGATTCTTATTTCAATTAATTTAGAATTAATAGAATTTTACGCTTTGACTTTTACTTGAACATCCGCGCTGGATATAATTCTATTGTTCCTAAAGTGAACAGGTATTTTACTCACATCGTGCTTGAACTTTGCGATGCCAGGTAGTTAGAATTAACTGACATATTTTTCAATCTCCAACTGTTATCAAGGACAGTGTGTAGAATTGCGCCTTAAGCAATACATTTGATGGGCATTAAATTAAGTTTTCAAAAGGGAAATAGATACTATACAAAATTTAATGTCCAGAGAACGGGAAAGATAAGGTAGTATTTAGTCTACTCTAATGGGGGTTGAAAAAATATACCCCCATAAATTTCACCTTTAAAGCTCCCAGCCTGAAAGTTCCTTCTAACAGGTCTAATTAGGAAATATTATGACTTGAGTGACATAAGCCAATGCGTAACAAGTCGCAATTTGCTGTATGAACAATTGAAATGGGATTTTCAGCCGCTTTTTGTGGCAATTCAATTCAAGGATTCAGGATATGATAGACAAGTTAGGCTGATTAAACCATGGTGGCAAAGGTAAGGTAAAAGTGACATAATAACATACTTGGGTCTGTGTTTGATAACATGATTTACATAGGATATATTGAGCTCAAACAAATTCCTGCGAGGGTTGAAGTGATTCAGCCTCTCGTAGTACTTAGTAATATAATCTCTTGCCTTTAACTGTTTCTTCAACACTCCCTCTCAGAATCGAATACAAAACATACTCTTAGATAATACTTTTTTCTTGAACTTTTATGATTTTTTCTGGCCGTACATTCCTCCTCCCCAGACGTGCATACGAGGTTTTTAGGACCTCAAAATAGCATCGAATGTTATTTACACCCGCCTTACAGGTTGAAGAAACCATAAATATCCGCTACCATTCAACCCCTCCTGCTTTTGGCCGCTGGCAACGCTCTTACAAAAAAGAATTCGTAATTTAGAATTGCTGTTTGACTGACCCCATGATCCCTCGGTGTTATAAGTAAATTCTGCCGTGTGCATCGGGGTGTGATTATACCTCTACTCCGTTTCCTTCCAGGGCCTTGGGGGTTCCATCCTCGTCCTGAAATAACCGGGTACTCAAATTATGACCCATACCCAAATTACATGATGGCTTAATTGGTAGATCAATCAAAATGCCAAAGGACTGGCCACCACAGATATTTGAAAAATGGTCAAATTTCACACGTTTACTCAACTGTGAAAATATGAGGACATGAGGGTGCCTAGGGACGCATTTGTAAACATTTGATTCACTTTTATTTGGTCACTCAGAAAAAGATGTTGGGAAAGAGTTTATCCAATGTACTAGTATTTATTCTTGTACGTAGCACCGTGATTCAGTCTTCACTCAAACTTTCCCATCAAGAAAATTATCTCGGCTTGATTTACGTGTTAACTATGACAGCAATACCTGGATTTGATTTTAACAGGTAATTACAGTTGCTTGAATTGTTAATAAAGACTTTCACAATGTCCTGTCAGTAGCAGTGTATGTCTAGGGGTTGATACTTTTAACTCAGATATCTGCGTAAAAAGAAGGTGCAATGTCACTTGTTGATTTATTACATTTTTCTTATTTTGTAGAGTTCACTTCGTGAACACTTATTTCGCAGTTATCAATAAACAGTTCCTTGTATTTTGCAACATATGTGGAAATCTCAGTGATTCTTAGGTTGTCTACACAATAGCTTTATAAAAATGTACAATGATGTGAACGTTCACAGTGTAGTGAAAGTTCTGAAAGGATAATTACCCGACCTGGCATGTTTGGGGAATATACGTAAAGCAAACTCACAATGATGTATTATACACGGACTTATGGAGAGAGGTCTGTAGATACATTGTGGATGATAGCATGACCACTAATATGTAGAACTTATATTCCCCCCATGAGAAAAATACCCTTCTTCGAGAAGAGTTGCTATTATTAATTTTGTTTAAGACGTAATTCTACAAAGGTCACCCCATTTCATACTAGCTTTGAAGTTAAATTTATAGACCAAAAACGCAATACCATGCTAGAATCCAATTAAACCAACAACTATGAAAAGATGGTATTAACACAAGCATGAAGCGTACCATTTTGTGATTTTACCTATGGTGATAGGAGCTAATAAATCTTAGTAAGATAAAAGTACAGATAAGCTAAATTATAAATTAAGGTCAATACTTCGCGATGACTTTGTCAACGTGGAAATCCAATCAAATATTAATGTCATTTCCTGTTTTACTTTAGCCGCAAAACGGTCAATAATTAATCATTTTAGCAATATGACTTTAAAAGTCATTGACTGAGTACACTCCTCGAAAAGTCAATATCATGAATGGAAAATAAAATGGATTGGACGGAAAGGAACTAATAAACATTTATCTCCCACCAACTCCTTTATGAAACTATAAATAATAAAACGGTAATAATTTCCTGAATTCATACAGTATATTGCACGCTTCGATTGATTAGGCAAAAACTTTGTGGAGACACCTACGCTTGAAAATTCCCTTGAAAAATATTCCGGAACGCAAAATATATAAAAGCCCAGATCTATTTACATTTTTGTAGACAGTTTTAATTATACATTGCAAAGCCCATAAAAAGTCCCTTGTGATCATAAACAGCAGCAAATGGTAGAATTTGAATAGACACGAAAAATAAAAAAAAGTCATAAAAGATGGAATGTATAAATCATTGTCAGAGATGGTATGCTTATTACCTTGTGTTGATTTGCACTGAGAGGGAAACTGTACCGAAGCAATAAAATTGCAGCAATTCACACAGTCAGAGGCAAGGAAAAAATTTAAACTTCAAATTTGTAAACTGAAAATGGCAAGTAATTCTAAAGCGAAATTAATTGCGACAAAATCACCGACAATGAAACCAAGGGATAACCAAAATATCAAAACGTTTAAAAGTTTAATCTTAAACGGCTGCTAAAGACATTTCTATTGACAACTTTAAATTCCACGTTTTAATTCTTATTGAGGACAGCCTAATATTTTCTAATTTTGTTGATCCTAATCAAATGTTAGACATGTACAATTTGCTCAGAGTTAAAGTGGTTGATAGTTTTATTGCAGTGACATTTGTTATCATTTACAGAGTCAAATGTGATACAGTTTTGTGATGAAAAACTTACTCATCAAATTGGTCATGACGAAGAAGGCATCATCCTCGCTCCAGACTTTTACCATCAACTCGCCACTCTTAAAACTGCTGACAATAGAACTGCTAATACGACCAATTTAAAGTCATGTAATATTGTCCTGACCCCCTCACACGGTCAATTCCTCCACTTCGATCTCATTCCTTTGTCAATGGAAGATACTGACCAACTCTGCCCTAACCCTTCTGTGTACACTACTGCTGAACATGGTCCCAGCTTACAATTATGTCCGTCAGCTTCTCAGAGCAGAACTCTGCTCAGGACCTCACAATTTGACAATGTTACAATGTTACTTGAATATGGCCAGACTAACCAGACTGCTGAACCATTAGATGTATTTCTTATAACATATAAAGGTATGTTGTCTTTCATTAAATGCATCTATGTTAATATGTCGATCGAATTTCATTTGAAACAATGGGTTCTTTCGCTTTCCTTTACTGGCGTCAGTGGTAGTACGGAATTCCTTTGTTATCAAACGTTCCCGTTTTATTATAATTGTTTGTACGTTTCCTTTTCAGCTCAAGGGTGCTCAACAACAAGTATTCCACGTGTAAATAACAGTACCGTGCTGTCTGAGTACACGTATGGTACAGAGGCTGTGATACAATGTGACGGTGGACTACACAAAGTCTCCTCTCAGACTGGTGTCTACACCTGCAGGGACGGACGGTGGCATGGTACTTCGCCGAACTGTACTGGTATGTTCACAGATTCAAATAATCGGGGTTCACGTTGTAAAATGTGTTATGTATCAACATCTCGTCATCAACATCAACATCAATATCAGAATCTTTAGTAGAACAATGAATGACTGGAAATATATTGAAATTAAGAACAATGAATTTCAAGGTGTTGAGAAACACAGCTTGAACCTTTTTTGTTGTCTGCACTAGAATGGCAATATTTCATTGTATTGCTCAAGTATATTCTAAAGTTATTTGTTAATATGCTTTCAGGGCTCACTTTTTGCACCTAAGCATGTATCATTCTTTATTTTTCTTTCCCAGAGCTTGACTGCGATCCAGTCGATGTGCCTAAGAGTAGTGTGGTTGAATATCGTCGTTCTGCAGATGGTTATGAACAGGTACATACCAGATGTGACGAGGGGTATGCGTTGGGTGGTGACGCAGTGAGGACCTGCATGAGTAACCTTACCTGGAACGGGACGGAGCCATTCTGCTTAAGTAAGAACAGTTTGAGATTGAATGCCTAATTTTGTTAAAGCCAATAATGCGATGTAGATTTAAAAATTAAAGTGTTCTTTATATCCGTGGCTCTACCTACGCACTATTGCCACCAACGTTGCATAACCACAAGAAACACTTTTTATAATCTTGGAACGTTATGATGTACACAATGGATTGCCGTGCAACTATTCAGGCGACGAACAGAATTCTTCACGGTCGAACACCACACTTTAAGAAACCATTTCAAGTGATCCAAATTCAGGTTTGCATGTAACATTATATCGTTAACTCTACATTTCAGTTGTTAACTGTGGTTCACTGCCAACCATACCCAATGGTCAGGTGACGTATACATACTCAACGTTCGGTAGTACCGCTACGTACACATGTATCCCAGGATATCATCTTATCGGTGGAGCCACCAGAACATGCCAGCAGGACTCAAAGTGGAGTGGCACTGAACCTTTATGTTCCCGTAAGTTTATTTATTTTTATTGCAAAGTACAAACATCGTGTACCTAGGATGGTAAGGAATTATTATTCTGATGTCAAGTATGTTACATTTTCCCTTCGCATATCTAGCTGAGGGACTGATTTGATAAATTATTGATTCGATTACCACTGACTGACGATTAAACACTCTTTCACACAGCATCCCGTGTCAGAGAATGAAAATTCTTTCAATTTCGAAAATAGAATGTCTTTATCCGTCTTTTATTCCGGCATGTTCCCTGATCGAATCCGAGTGGATAATTTTCATGAGCTGAATCATGAACATGTGAATCCATAGGAATTTTCATTTTTCTGCATTACAGGTATCGTGTGTGGACACCCGGGTGTACCGGAGAATGGTGCAGCTGACCCGTCTAAGCTGAGTGATTACCCGACGGGAACCATCATCTCCTACCTCTGTGATACAGGACACAATCTAAGCGGTGTAAACCAAATAATATGTGATGAGGATGGAAGCTGGTCCAATATAGCTCCACTTTGTCTCAGTATGTATATATCATAGGTACTTTCACAAACAGACACCGTTTAATGTGAATCTTCTAGGCAATTCTCAAGCTCTCAATTTGCGTAGATCATTAAATTACTATCAAAATTTCAGCGCCCCGCAACAATTGAATCGAATGAGCTCAGCATGAAATTTAATTGTTGTGGGGTGCTTAACTTTTACTAGTAATTTCATGATCTGATATACAATGTGCAATAAAAGCACTTAATATTATTTTCAGTTATAGATTGTGGCATTCCTCCTGATGTTTTGTATGCACAAGCAGTATTCAACAGTACAACGTACGAAGCTGAAGCTTCTTACAAATGTGCAGCTGGTTTCATTACTCTGAAATCAGGTCTTCTTACGTGTACTGATAACGCAACATGGCAGGGAACTCTACCTCAATGTCAACGTAAGCTCTCTCTCATAATACACAGTTATTATTTCTTCACTTGTTATAAGCACAATTTTGTCATTTGTTTTCGCACACTGCACATGGTTATGAGAATAGTTTTCAACTTTCTGTACAGTTTGCTATGTAAAACAACAATGACCGACCAGTAATCTGAATAACAACAGTTTTGTCGAAGATAGCTGCAAAAAATGAATGAAGTTAACACAGAATCAATTTGTTGTTTTACATACATAAAATTTCTGTTATGTTGGTGATGGGTACGTAACCAAGGTGATGGTGTTACCTTTCAGAAGTCATTCATAGCACCGTAACCAGTAGTAACCAAGAACCCACGAACAACGACGTCCACCTGACCGAATCTAACAAACATAACACAGACGAAGCTGTTGCTGATTCTAACCTAGATAAAACGGAGCTAGAGAATGTAGTAGATCTTGTGTCTGATGATCCCTCTGTTGTATCCAAGAGTGATGACCAGGAAATTCCTATGAATGAAGAAATAGATGTGATATCTTCACCGAGTGATCAGAACCAAGAGGATACCGATGTCTTTCCAATCTATGTTAGCACTACCACCAGTTTTGTGGACACATTTGCACGAAGCACAAGTAGCAATGCACCTGACCGTAGAGACACGAGTTCTGTCCCACCAACAATAAAGATGACGAAGGGTCAGCAAGACATTCGAGTGACGCAGGAGTCAAAGAAAGATTCCCAATACCTTATTTCGAACATTCCAAAAACAGGTAATGCAAATAATAAACCCTGCTAGAAGGCAGTCTTTTTATAGTGCCATTGTTTATTTGCCTCTGTGTCCATCTGTGTTCACGGTCAGTAAATGTTTTATTATTGTCACTGTTATGCACTTGTTTTTGACGTGACGTATGAGATTAAGGTCTTGATCAATGAAGCTCAAGGTCAAAATTTGTTACTGTTTCCGGCGTCATTCATGTTGAACATTTTTCTGCTCGGCGTAGACACCACAAATGCAAAGTTAACACCTGGTGAATGTTCGTTGCTTGTATAACACATTGCAATTGCAACTACAGTTAGCATCTGCTGCGACAGCTTTGTGTACAGATCCCTCGCTTCAATGGCTTTAATTTTTCCTTTACAGGAATTACATCCACAACTCAATCATCCACATCGCCACAGACCATCTCGTTAGGTATGGTATATATGCTATGGTTTAAATATATTGTTTTTATCTAGTGCGTGGAATACATACTTACTTCAACATTATACTACATTTTGGCTGCAGAAATCTGATTGGGGTGTAAGAGTAGAAGCGCATTTGGTAAAATGGTTGCATGCCAGAACTTATTTTACAAAATCAATAAAGATTTTCAAATAACACTGATTGCTTCTGTTGATTGGCAAAGGAAAATTTTGAATGAAAAATACTGTATTCAACTTTATTTTTCTTATTTTGTTCCAGACACATTCCCAGTAAGTTCAACCACTGTGCAATACAGCAGTATGCCTGCCGTCGGGCCGGTTAAGGATTCTAAAGGATCTCATGACAGTGTCAAAAACGGTAAGCTGACTTTTGTCTACACACACTGGACAGTTTACAACTGAGTTAGATAGCCATGTCTTCATATAAACTAGAAATTCACGTTAGTTTTGTGTACATTGAGTTCCAATATCAAAAGTCAATTTCTTTCCATGAACTGGAGTGGTACTGGGGTTTTTTTGTAATAATTTTTACAATGGTCGCTTTGTACTTTTTGTACTCTTTGTAATATTTTAACAAAATATATAACAAACATAAATATAAGAGTTGCGCAGTTTGGCGGAGGGAATTTTTTTAAAGTCGACATGTTGAAATTGTCTCTTGTAGGTCTGATAGGAGGAGCTGTAGCTGTGGGACTTTTACTTTTCTTGTTATTAATTTGGATTATTTATCTCCACAGAAGAAGAAGGTAACATTGCAAATGATACTCAAATGCTACAGCGAGTGAAACGTAAATTAATCGCGTTAATTTTTTTATTATACAATTTTTCTAAAAAAAGAAGAAAAAGTTGAATTCTGTAAATCATTGATAACATTATATTCGCAGGAATTTTGGATGTTGAAATTAATACATCTGCTGTTTTGTTTTGTTTTATTTGCAGAAAAATAAGATTAAAAAGACCGGACGAGTTAAAATACGAAGAAAACGGTTTTTTCGTGAAATCAAATGACTTTTACGACCATGGCTACACTTATGCCTATGCAGAAAAAGTCAACGTCAGGTCTCAGATGAATACAGAAAATTCCACCCGAGAAAACAAGGGTTGTCCCAAAGCACCAAGGAAAAATAGAGCGCCCGCTTCTTTTTGTGAAATCACAGATACGGATCCAGACAAGGTGTACTGCAGTCAACCACCACACCATTATATCATCAACAATAAAAACAATCATAAACTGAATGGGTCGATCAGCAGTAATGGATCTGTCCCGCACAAACCTTTTCAATCGATTTCTTCCAGTGACAATGTGTATGAAAATACCAAGTATGATACTAGTAAATTATAACTTATTAATTTTAAAATCAGTCAAACGAGTTGGTGTTTTTTTTTCAACGGTAACGGCGTTGTGATAGGTACAAACTTTCCCCATTAACTCGACCATCAACCAAAAATAATAAATTCTTATGAGTTAATAGGGAAACTTTATTATGAAAAATAAGAGTTTCTGTATGTCTGACAAATCTATTTGTTCTCAAAAGACAATGGTAATTCTTCTGTACACATATCCAATTATTTCAAAATTTTATGCAAAATGTACGAAGAACAAGCTCATTAATTAATTTTCATCACAAGTTCAGGGTTCTTATTACTTTTTGCAAAAGTCTCACAAGGGCTGAATTACAAAAAAAACCCCAAAAAACAAAAACAATAGGATTTGAATGATTACATTTTAATCTAATTTATATATATTCTAGATACTTCAATCACTACAATTGTAAATGGATACATGTGAAAATTTCAAATCCTTAGAATTTTTTAAAAGTGGAGTCTGTCCTTGGCCATTCTGTCGCAAATTTCCTTGCTCCGTCACCAGAGCAAATATCCTGAGTTGATGATCATCGTTAGGTACGCAGAACTAGTTTTCTGTAAAACGGGAAGGATAAAAAACATGAAATAAATACATAATCGACCAAGGAAAGCAAAAAAACCCATGAAAGTCATCTAACGTAGGCAGGAAAAGAATACCCACATTGCTGTATTATAGTTGTTCTCACATAAAAAGAATTTCACAATACGTGATGCATACCTCCTGCACAGACGAACACCTGTACTGGGCTGGAGAGCGGTCCACTCCCAACATAGGTAAATGCCTTAACCGAGATGCTGTAAGTTCTCTTGCCGAACAGGTCAGATATGGTTGTCGACTGGCTGTTGACTACTTGAGGTTTTTCTCAATTCGAACTCTAATTCGTCTAATTCATCTAATAGGATAGGATTGGTCATACCATTTTAGTAAATTTAAGGATTGGTCATACCATTTTAGTAATTTAACCATTTTCAGTCATTTTAAAAATACTGATGTCATAATAATAGTAATCCTACTTATTTTGGTACATTTTCACTTTCCAATTTTAGATGGATTAGACAAATTTGATGAATTAGACAAATTAGATAAATTTGATGAATTAGACAAAATCGAATTTGAATAAGGAAAAATCCTCACTAATTGTGCTGGCCACTGGATGGAAGGTGAATCTTGTGTCGCCGTTTAGTATATCACGTAACCCTGAAAGAACCAAGACTGAATCACTCGGTAAGCTAATTATTTCGATGAGTCTAACTGGAGGTTCCCTTATTCATTCCAACAATTTGCAGAAGGCAATTTATGCCATTACCAATATTGTTAATTTTGATAATGTTAATGACTAAAAGATTACTCATGAGCGCAAACACAGTTCTGTGTTAATTATAAATATTCATTATTTTACAAATGCTTTAGTTTAATTAGGCAAAATTGGCTTACTAGACAGGCAAAATAATTTTAAGAAATGTATGAATTCCCTAACCATGTATATTTATAAATATAAATCAATAAATATATCTACAGTACACAAAAATCATATCATTTTGGAAAGGAATCGCGTGTTCGGCTCATTCACGTTGTGCTTATGAGATAACCTACTGTTATCAAACCGTTTGGTTTCTCCGGAAACTGGACGGTTAGGGTACCCGGGCTGACTGGTCGCGCTATGACATTCCTTGGTGGACCGTCCGGTGCTGCAAAATTATCATCTACATTTGTCAGAAAGGATCACCTCATCGACAAGCAACGCACTGGCATTTTCTTACTTTCAGCAGTTTTTTACACTACTAAAATCTCAAAAACTGATAATCACGGGGCTTTTTAGCTAATTTAACTGGGGATTTCCATTTCACCTTCGAAAGCAACACTGAAACGCCCGGACTAAAATTGGTGGTAAAGTTGAGTTACATCTCAGAAAAGTAACAATAGAACGTACCTCAATAATCCTACAATCGAAAAGTAAGAGTAAAGCAGTGTTATACCTTGTCTCAAGATGTTGGCAACAACAATTTCTGAGAAGTTTCCGTAACGTCCATCAGAAGACTTTGCTCTGACTCGGACAGCATACATCGTCTGGGGCTCAAGACCATTTATATCTGTAACAGTATAAGGTCCCATCTCCATACTCTGCCACTCTTCCATGTCTGGTAGGACAAACATGTTGTAGTAGATTTTGTAGCCTACTATGTCTGGGGAATTTGGTGCCGCCCAAGTTACTTCCATGGCTGTTGACGATATGTATTGCGCACTAACATCTGTAGGTGCTGGGAGTACAGGTGAAACATCTGTAGGTACTGGGAGTACACCTAAAACAAAACAGTAAAATTGGCGATGTAGAATGAACATTGTACCAGAAACTCACAGGCAGCATAGGCATCTGCATCCATCGCGGTAGTCTGTGTCAGACTGTTACACCCAAGTGTGTATTTATTGGTCTATGTATCGGTCCGGTGTTTCCCTGATTCCAGGTCAGTTTGACTGAACAGGCCCGGATCCAGGATTTTCCGTGGGGAGGGGGGCGCTCACCCAAAAAATCTTGAGAAATCTCTAAAAAAAATGGGGCCATAAGGGAAAGGGCGCGCCTCCAGCGCCCCCTGGATCCGCCAACGCTGAATGTGCTGAAATACTTGTGGTGTTGTGGTCAGTGTGCTGCGCTCCACGCCGGGGGTTCTGGGTTCAATTCCAGGACAGGGTAGAGACATTGAAGGTTTTTCGAAATTCGAACTTCCAACTTTAGCCTAAAAATTTAGGCAAATTTGCCTAAATAGGCAAACAGTTTTATACCATTACTGGTAATATAACTAGTCGATTTCTAAAATTGGTAATTTTCAATTCACGAAATTTAGTTTTCTTACCAGTAATGGTATAAATGTGCCTGCCTATTTAGGCAAATTTGCCTAATTTTTTAGGCAAAAGTTCGAAGTTTGAATTAAAAAAAAACTTATTGAGTAGTGTCTCACCTGGTAAATGTGTAGACGGAAATAAACGGAAGTTCACAGCACGAAGGTTGAGTTCTCCTGTTAGTGGTAAGAGTTGTGAACCCCCGAAGAAAACCCAACGGTTCTTGGGGTGGTACATAAAAATGATAACTGTTGTGTTCGTGTCTATTTTATGACCTGTTTGCCCCTCAATTTTGGTCCGTCTTTAAATGTGCATGTCTATCCTCAGTACATGACCATGCGGCATGTCGATATCCATGTACCTCTGTCGGTTGATGGCAACCCTCTTGGAGTTCTTTCTCCAGTGTATATCTGGGGCGGGGTTGCCCGATGC
>JBCAUI010226305.1:0-16553 GCA_038406195.1 Haplosyllis anthogorgicola
GCATGAGGATGGTCTAGTGTGCACTGCCTGAAGGCGGGCAGGGGGCTATTATATATAGGGGGAATATAGGTCAAGGATGTGATCCTTGAATGATACATATTCATAGGCCTGGACCTTGGTGGCGGATGAAGGTCAAGGCTGACCGTTGGGCTGGTAGCGGTGTGCTGGGGGGTGAAGGCCTAGACAAAGCATTACACAAAAATCGTGTCAGTTGTGTACATAAAGGTCAGGGAGCCCCCGTAAGGTACCGCGTTAAAGTTGAATACTGTAAATACTGGTTGAATACTGTAAACTACAATAACAATGTAGATTTCAAATCATTGTTCAACTTTAACTCCCCAAAATAAGCAAGGTCATTTTATCAGTTTTTAGTCATTGTGTGTTTGTTTTGCACTGATAAGAGTCATGTTCGTTTAGGGCACGACTGTTTACATTCTGTTTAACACAATCACAGTCTGATTAAAAACTACTTGTAGCAAATGCGTCAATATAAATTGCTTGTGTTTTTTCTGTCATTAACAGAGCAGCTGTTTACACCTGTGCTCACGTTCTCGCAATTCCCACTCCCTCATTTTGCAAACGAGACTTTCTTTATAATGAGGAACATAATAAGAAGGTGCAAATCCGCAAAAAGAAAACAATTTGAAATCTTAGCCAAGCCCCGATAAGGGTTAATGAGGAGCAAAAGAATGAGTGTGTATAAATAATGATTCGTGACTACTTTTGAAAAGATTACACCCATGATCCAATTACTACGTTTTCACATACATTTTGGTTTTTAGGAATTTGTGTCGCATAGTTTGGCTAATAGTACTATATTTGTAACATTCATAATTGAGAAAAAAGTCGGCATAAAATGCTGAAAATTTCAAAATATGACAAAAATAGCTGCAACTAAATGACTTTTTTTTTTTTATAAAGGCGATTTTTAAAACTAAATTAACTAGCCCAGTAATAATTTGAGAAATTCCAGGCCGTGCGAATATGATCGCGCATTACTGAAAAGAATTCTCTTGTGTCAGAATTACCAAAATTTTCATCTTCTGCAGTGTGGTGGAAGATTTGATAGTAAAGTAATAGTAGTTAGACTTCAATATCCAAACAAAGGATTGTCACTCTATTTACTCGGGGAACAAGCTTCCCACTAAAATGTCATTTTGTTCTTCAGAAACAAATCAAAAGGACATTTTGCCTCTTTCATTCCGTTTCCATCTAATTGTGCAATTGTATTGTTTCCTGGCACGCATTTGAAAAATCAAAATCTGAGGTAAATTGTACATTCTATTTAAACTCTTTGAAGGAAACGATGCAATTAGCACTAAAGTATCAGTTATGTAACAAAACGGTATGAAGCTGTCTTCACAAACCGTTATTCTAATGTGTGAAACAAGACTGCATTACGATAATCAAAGAATATTGTAATCACAAAACATTTCCAAAAGAAAGTTTACAAAATCTTGCTTGGGCAGGTAGGAAATTACAATTAATTTTAGGAATGATAAATGCTGTGCTTCCATAACATTACCTTTGTTCCAAATATGAATTACATTTTCTGTGCTTACAAATATGCAACATATCATTGGAATTTCCGTTCACATCAAAAAATAAAATGTATTTTCAAATATCAGTAACATTTTCTCAGTATATCAAACCTCACAGTAACTGTTGGGATTACGAATGACCCTCACATTGCTGGTCCTAGTGTCAATACAAGAAATTAGCAGCCTTACTAAATGTCATGTCGTAATAGTGTGGCATGTGCCGATTAGCACACATTTCATGGACGTCAAATTAAACCAGACTACTGTAATATTCCTAGAAAAAAATGCTACAATTTGAAAGAATAGGAACAATAGCTTTTCGAGACAAAGGCTATCATATTATGTCTTTTGAAATAGATGTTTTCGTTTTAATAATAGTTATAGTTCATTTTTAAGTTTAGCTAATAACTGTTTAAACTTAGTGTTTGTCACAACGCAGCAAAACACACTTAATGTTAAACGTTACGTGAGAATAAGTATATACTTAGGACCTGATTATTCCTCGGATATATCGTGTTGTCCCACGAATAGTTCGAAGAAATATCAGCTGGAGTTTTAATATCAACAGCATGAACAATTCTAGACTACTACTGTTTGATCACTTTATCTCTGAAGGTTCTGAAGAAGTAACATAATGACAGGCTTGCACGATTCTGTAGGTTGACTTTTCGTCTTTTACAAACATTTCTGGCTAATTTACCAAAAGTTTATTAACTACAAACACACAACCCATATTGACATTTATAAATAAATAATTGTAACTGCCAATCCACTGTTTTCACTATGTCGGAAGAATGCTGGTTCAGTTACAGGAGGATCGCATGATTACACAACTACCAAATGTACAGTCACCCGAAGGAAGGAACCGTAAACAGGACAGGGAAGGAACCCGTGGGAAGAGGGACAGGCCCTGGGTGGGAAGGATATGGGAAGGACAAGGGGACCAAATGCGTAATAGAAAGGATCACAAACCGTCTCTTTGATACATTTAGGCAATCAATTATGACCGAAGCGGTAGGTATTTGAACAACATATCTCAATTGTAATAAAAACTTGTCATAGTATTTATGAAAAGGGATATTTGCTGACTGGTAAGACCAAAACGGAATTAATAATCTAGCTGCGTTTGGTAATGAATTTCGAAAACCAGAAAGAAATGATCCAAGTGCATTTATCAGTTATTTGATTAGGAACAATAATTATGACAATTCCTAACAATCACAGACAGGTATTATTACATGGGAGACAGGGGATGGGATGTTCTATTGTCTGAACTAATTTCTTGTGTTATGTATATAATACAATAACTGTTTTCATACATTGTAATGGGCATTTTTGTTTGTGCATGTCAAACTTTCCATTTTTCATGTCTAAAATATGCATTGAATTATGAGTCTTAATATAATAATTTTAAATGTACATTGATGCTTCATATTTTAAATGTCAAAAACACATAAACCTCATTGTTTCGTTTCTCCAATGCATTTCGTCGCACTAAACGCAAAACAACTTTCTATTTGGTACCGAACGTTCAGCTGTTCAAAAAAAGGCAATCAAGGTAATTGTGGTTCGTCGGTAGCTAGTCGTAAGTAACTTGCATTTGTAACATGACCGCCCGCGTATGAGGGAAGGTAATGTTTTCAGTCGTGACTCTTTCTGTATGTGTGTTTGTGTGTCAATCTGCCTGTATCTCTGTCTGTCTGTCTCTCTGTCCATCTGTACAGGCTACAACTTTTGGACCACTTGACCTAAAACCTTCATTTTAGTATGGTGGTACGTCTTCATTATAAAGTTTGAGAACCAAGGTCATTGGTCAAGTTTAAGGTCACAGCAATGAAAATTGTCCAATATTTGGCTTGTATCTGCCAATATCGTATCTTCTATGTTACATAACTTTTTTATTTCTCTCCACATGTGAGTTTGATTTGACGTGAACTCGAGATTTGAAATTAACTTTGGAGCAAAATTTGAGCCTTATTTTATAATTGTAACAAGGCATTTTTTATGTTTTGTAAATAAATTATAGTCTAATTTTTTTACGCATAAATAGTTTGATGAAACAAGTAACGCTGCGTGTTGAAGTGATTGTACTTTTACAGACTACTAAAGTGCTTTTAATATTTTAATACGATATTCCTGTAAAAGAAAAGGTTTAATTAAAATTTCGGTGAGATTTTTGTGCTCCCTAACGAGTGTGTCTTTTTGCAACCATTTCAACACGAAAAAAGTTGGAAATTTATAACTCAATAACGAACGTGTTTATGATCACTAATGTCTACTGATCAAAGAAGTTCGGTAAGGAATGGCTGTTGCTCTTGGTTAAATGTACATAAGACATTTAAGACATGATCTAGGCTTATTACTTGTACTATTGAAATTTGATCCTCAAGTTAGGCCATACCATACTTATGATGTGGCTTACATATTGTGTCGATTCCGCCATGCCTAAACTAAATGGAGTGTCGTAACAATAAATTTAGTCAATTACAATAAAAACATTAAACTGACAAATAACGTTAAATTTAGTAAATGCATTGGATTTTTTCTGTCCTTTTGGTTTACTGTAATGAAATTTACTCTACATCAAACAACGTAATTAATCTGATTTCACACCAATTCAGTTTGTTTGGCCTATCGATTTCCGAGACATTTTCAAACATTGAAACGAGGCTAGCCTTTTTTCACAACTTTTATTGATGTAGTCAAGTGAACGACTTCAATACAAAATCTGACAATCGATAACTCTACGAGAACCTGGTAAGTGGACAATTTAGAATTTTACAACAAATAAAACAGTATTTCAATAATACTCAGGAGAAGATATATGCAGGGAATTAGTGAATTGAATACTGCAATCGAATTAATATGATTTTTGAAGAATAAATAGCCTTAGCAACCGGACTGTCACATTTGATTCAAGTACACTGATATGTAACAAGATAAGTATTACAAATATTACAGAAGTGAAGTATCTGAATGACACTTAGAATCTTAAGTAATTTATCAACATTGCTTTTATCACATATATTAATTACGACATAGGGATAAGTGTGTGAAGTGGGAATATATTTATAAACTTATCTTTTAAATAATAACATATCACAGATCGAGGAATCGAACAATTTGCATGTGCACAATATCCTTCAGGTCCAAAGGAACTCATTAAAATCTAATTATTTGTGATCTACATGTCTTTGTACAACTTAAGACTTTTACAGATTGAAATAAATGTCACTGGAATATGGCTCCTAGTTAAATTCGATAAAAAAGAACTCATTCGCACAGTAGGAATTGAAGCCAATTTATTGATAAGAAAATTAGAAAACTTGTATACACACCAGACGACAGTAAAGAAATACAGGTAGACATAAAATACGTATGTTGTCTCATTACGAAATATTAATAAGGGAGAGGTTATTAGGTTTTTGTGGTGACGTAATATTCACTGGAAATGCTGATCAGCTGATTTTTCTGTTCTTGATGAGTCTCATAGGAACAAGCTGTTTGGACAATGGCCCATTTCCCTTTGTAACAATATGAACCAATTCATACACTGACTGTTCAAAAAGCCGGACATTGGACTAACGATTAGTCTGCCATCAGTTTTTGATAAATATTTGCTGAGAACCTAGCTAGGTATTGATCTAGAAATGACTATGTCTATTATAATAATGATGAGACGATAAAATGGTTTATTCAGCATGTCTCGCCTTGTGGTGAACATTTAAACGGCAATAATTGCAATGAGAGTGGCAAACGCTTCGATAGAGAACCGATGATCAGGCTATTTCTTGGAAAAGCTAAATCAGATTTTGCTACTTCTTTATTGTATGATATCTGCAAGTTCTGCCGTTGTTGAAGTCCTTTAATTAGAATACTACTTTCTTCGTCGTTTGTCATAGACACTGAGAGAGAGAGAGACAGAGACAGACAGACAGACAGACAGACAGACAGACAGACAGAAAGATAGACAGATAGTATCCACAATCCACTTGATAATCTCCACATGACATTCGGTTCATGTTCAGTCCCTGAACCTTCAGCAATCATCATCCCAGCAGGAAGCGGCTTTGTGATTTGTAGGTTCGTAGAAATGTCCTGAATGAGACCAAGTCAATAATTTATTTAATTAGCTTCTTACGATTAATCCAACATCACTTATCTATCAATAATTAATCTTGTCTGTTGATAATAAACAGTTTTGTATTTGACTGGTGTTCATTTATGTAAAAAAGGAAGTAATTTAAATATCATGTTTAATAAATTCCCCAAAGCAACACACGTTAATAATTAAGTCATATTTATACGTGGGTGTATAATGTTGCATTTACAGTAGGAGTTTAAACTCAAGACTTGTTGGTAATGCATTAAATAGATTAAAATTGAACCGGTCACTTTGGCCCGTTCAGTTAGGAATCTGGGTTTGCAATGGTTCGTCCTACAAGGCGTTATCACAAGTGCCAAGTTGTGAACCGGGCCAAGGAAAGCCTGGGACGGTTGCCACTGAAAAAAAATCAAAACAAAAAGTATTAGTACAATTGCAATTGCAAAGCTAATAAAATAATACCATTTTTAATCTTTAAAATGTAGAAATCCTAATCCTAAATGTTTGGAGCTGTGCTACAGTAGCCACGTTGTCTCCCAGGAAAAATCTGTTACGTTTCACTGACCTTGTACGAAAATTGCCTTGCTTCAGTAATTTTTAATCACATTTGACAAATCAATGCTGTGAGAATAATGAGACGAAAAGGATATGTCAAGGTTATGATCATACTAAGACATTACATAATTTGGAATCGGATTACGTGGATCCATGGTGTCTTAGATATTATATTGCTACTTAATCTATTTAAGAGCAATTACATTAATTATCGTTACGTATCTGTAGTGTAGACTAACACATATTGATAAACATTATATGAGTGAAAAGAATGAAAGCACAATTCACTTTAGGTATTTGGATCATAATGCGTAATAGGACAGAGGGTTAAAAAGTTCGGAACTTGACGATTTCGTGCACCTGAAGCAAGAAAGATTCTTTCTCTGTTCAATTAAAATACGGAAAGGAAAGTTCAGCGAGGTGAAGCTATTGGTCTCACGAGATTTAAATAATTAAGTATTTTGTACTGAGGAAACTAGATAATTTGATGTTAGAGACCATCATAAAACTGCACGCTGTAGCTGTGCTTGTATATTTTGGCAATTGTTCCTGCTGGCCTGGAATGCTATTAGTAACTTTATAATATTCTATTGGACGGATGTCGATGTCACAGAGGGAACGGAATTCAAAGTGGCGTTATGTTCACAAGAATAAAGGCACATGGTACATTTGATTTCAAAAACCCCCACGACTTTTGGACCTGTTGTTTTTTCAATAAACATGTTATGAAATTATTGAAATTATTTTTAAAAGATAATTCATATTTAGGCTAAAACTTTAGGGACAAAAATGTTTCAGTTTCATTATTTTGGCCAGTCATAAACGTACTGCTCCTGGATATGAAATACTGGATCTGTCAGAGATCATGAATCACACAGAACAACACGCCATTATTGTACTAGCACAATGTCTTACATGATTTGAGAGAGTCCCTTGTTAAAACGTTTTGTTCTCAATCAATCCGAGACGAAATATGAATTAGTTGAGAAGTATGACTAACAGATCCACCGGACTAGGTGATCGATAGTGAACAAACACCGGATCAGCATCAGTATGTTCCATCCATTGTTACCTAGACACTGATCAATAGAAGCGCATCAACAGGAGGCAGTACTACTGCTTAGTACTTGATGCATTGTCAGGTCATAGTGATAAAAGAGAATCAAAATATTTAAATTTTCGTGGTTTTTGACAAAAAGCACATTGGTTGATAATAAAATTTTAAACAGTTCTTTGTCTCAAAGCTATATCGAACCAAACATATAAAACGTTGATTCCATAAATAAGATTTTCTGCATTGAGCCTACACAAAGTGTGACCTAAAACCTCAATATTTAAAGTTGAAACATACTTGGGCCCGTAAACATCACTTTTCGGACCTAAGGTACAAATAAGCATATCAATTACGAAATTCGCTAAATCGCAACAGCTATGAAAAGGTCTTAAGAGTTTTGAAAGTAAGATTGTCTCAATGAACATACAAACAAAAAGACACAGTCAGTTATTTTGGTCATACCCCACACGACGCATTGCTTCAGTACCATGGTAATCACCTTGGCAACAAGGCACTTAACGCTGTTGATACATGCAGCACTTTGACAGGAAGCGCTCGTAACATCCACTACATTCACACATTCATTCCGCAATTAAATCTGATACAATGGTAAGATCAAAACTTTCTTTCTTCAACAATAAAACAAAAGCTTACATTACACTATATTTTACTAATCAATTTTGTACTTTTTATTCACTGAGTTGTTTACAAGGAAAAGCTTTTCAAGCTGTACTCGAGTAAACAAATTATTAATTTTGTTATTGTTAAAATACGTACAAAAGTGATTGCTGAAATGTTTCTCGTATTTTTACATACACTCAGTTTCGATTTAAATGATTTCATTGAAGAAATTAGCGCAATTTAAATTTACGCTATTCTTGTCATGACAATAAATTCGGATTAAATCTAGTCTGAGTTACCAGGAGAAACGTTAAGTGTACTCATCCTAAGTTTTGAGCTTGTAATAGTAATGCCCAGTTCTGGATCTTTACGCTTCAGACGAAGTTTCACTGTTTTGTCATGCCTGTCTGACAGTCTAAAAATCTCTCCAAAACGGAAAAATAGGCGGTTTTTGAGAAAATGACCGGCAACTATTCTTGAACAAAAATAGCTTGGAAACATTTGACTATTGTGACATTAAACTAATACCGATGTCAAGTGCATCGCATCTTTGTGAGAAAGAAACTGAATGACTTTAATGAAATCTTAGCAAAGTTTATGACCATAAATTTTCAATTACAGCCAGCGTTTCGGATTACAGTTATACAAATTTCGGTTCAAATCACATTCGAAAGAGTATTATTTAATACAAAGTAGATATATACAATTTGTGATGGTTTTTAATTCACAGGAAAGCAAGATGTCGTACTATTGTGCATCTCCGGCCATGCGCAGCCGCAGTGTGACGCCCATGTCACCCAAGTTATGCGAGTTGATGCCCAGCATCGCCGACCACACGATCTCCAACCATCTGAGCAGGAGCTGCGGCAGCGGTGGAGTAGGACATGCCAAGACTATGTACAACCCAGCAAGGTAAAAATGGCTATTTCTAAGTTAAGGGATGGTTAGTTAAATTTACGATATCATCCCCTGACTCGTCACCATAGAGACTGGGAATCTATCAATTCGTTTTGTAATATACTGTAAATGAACCAGCTGGTACATAGTATTTATCATAAACTAGTCAACATTAATAATTTAAATATGAACTTTAAGAGGCTCACTTTTACATAATCGGACTTGAATGATATTGAAAGTGAAGGAATGGTCGTAAATCTGATACCCTATTCAATACTGGGTGTATTACTGAACAATGAGGGAATAAATAATTTAGTAAGAATGATATGCCATTTCCTGATCAATGGTTAGTAATTCCTCATATGTCACAATGCATGTTATTGATCTCAAGTTTACACTCAATAAGATGTCCCAGAATACGTCAATTAGATGCTCTACTTTATTGTTAGTTTGAAAATATCGAATTGACCCTAAATGTGGGTCATTCTAAGTGCAAAATCACGAAAAAATTATCTTATTAATGGTTGTTTCCTGATTTTTAAAATCTTTAACCGACGATAAAAAGTTAATTGTTTTTACACACAGCCTTAAGGAATATTACTTTTTGTAGAGCAGTTTACACCATTAACCCCGGCCAGAGAACTCACCCAACCTTAGCGTGACTCATTATCTTTAGGCGACAAGACATGCCCTCGTTATTGATAATGGCTTATTTCATACCTTTCCCACATTTTACACCTTAACATTGTGAATGGTTTGGTTTTCAGGAACGCTCTGTATTCGCGGTACACCACGCAGGACTGGGACACGTCGAACAAGGCAAACTTCTCGCTCTCGGAGCGTGAAAAATCCCTGGCGGAGAGACTACGAGCGGACGCGTGGAGAGCCATCAAATCCACCGATGCTCGAACCAGGAACCGACAACAATCAAACACTAAACGACTCGGTATGTGCAATTTTATCTATTATTGTGATGTCTATAAAAGCGCAATCACACGGCACTTTTAGAATTGCTGTCATTTTCATGTTGCAGTGATGCATTCCATAATATTCACCAAACAGAACAAAAATGATGACAGTGACCAAATTTCGACTAAAATTTTAACTTGCCAAATTCCGCATGCCGAATTTAAGTTCAAGTTATTGTGTACGACATAACAAAAATATTTAGAAAGCAAACAAACTTTTCACATTCTTTATGTCACAATTTTCTACTAATGTATTTCGTGAAAAAAGCAGTACAGAATTATGTAGTACGCGAAGTTTAGTGGACCTTTATTTGTTAGATTATTATACAGTATTTAAATCGGAATTGGACTCCTCGGTATTGTATCTTTCAATCGATTGCAGCTCTATGGGTTTTCAAACAAAACGTAACATCCCGTTGGGTATCAGAGAACTAATTCAAATATCTGTGGTATTTATTACCTGACCTTAAAATACCGCAGCTTATGTATACTGTAAAATGTGTTCAAATATTAATGCCAACGAATTGATAAGTGTCTGGCTCAAAATACGCTACCCATATCTTAAGAAAATTTAAAACTTAGGCAGGATAAATAGGAACCCATATATAAGGAGAAAATATAAAACTAAGTATCATTTACGACTTTTTCTCCAGCCGACAGAAGAGACGACATCAACCAACTGAAGGTTGAGCTGAACACAGAGATCGGACTGATGGAGAAAGAAACGGCAGACTTAGCGGTAATAGCGTTATGTTATCTTAAGTATAGCAGATGTAGTGGTGACATAGTAACTACGCACGATTAAATCTTTAAATTACAAGTTAAATCCTGTTTAAATTATCAGAAGAGACAATATCGAAACATTCCAATAAATTACTTTAATGTTACCTTAAAGCATTCCAATAAATTACTTTAATGTTACCTTAAAGCAAAGTCTTTGCAATGACATTGCCTATCGCAAGTTTAAATTATTTCAAGATATAGTTTGCAGTAACTAAAACAGCGAAATCTTCATTTTCATACTTTAATCATTTACTTTCAATTCAGGAGCACAGACGAGTGTTAGAAAGGGCCTATCATGACACTAAGAACCCACTGGCCATCGCAGAGGAATGTTTGTTACAGAGAGAGAAGAGACAAGGCATCGACCAGGTTCACGATGAAGTCGAGAGGAGTCTATCAAAGGCAAGAGTAACGTTTTAATCGTGCCAGATTACTTTCGGCGTCCAAGACATTGACCAATCTATTGTCATCCATGGGCTAATACGTACTCATTAACAACGATCTTAATTTGTACTTTTACCAGATTAGCAGTTCTGCTATCTGTTTTACTAAAAAGGAACAAAAACATTTAATACCAATCAATTAGGCTACCATTTGTGAAATAATAAACCGTTTTTCCTTCACAACAGGAAGTAGATACAATTAAGAAATGCCAGGATAAGATGAGGAAATTCCTTGAAAAGGCCGCCATCCAACTTAAGTAAGTACGAACAATCACATTTCCAAGTACAGAATTACGTCTGCCTTAGTTCTACAAATGGCAAACAGACAATTTAATTTCTGGAGACGTTTTCTAAGATAAATAAAAATGGAATAATATTTATGCAGAATGAACCGAGCTGCACAGAACGCCTGTGAACGTGACGCCAAGGACAAGCACCACGCGGAGAACCTGGACGATCGTATGCACCAACTGAGGAACACCTCCAGCGGACTGGGCTTCTACCCTGGCATAGAGAATGTGGATAACACGTGAGTGTTTGAAACAAAAAGTTGTCAGACAATACGAAATACAGAAGCAAGTCCACATGAATAAAATAGATAATTTAGAGGGTTAAAAAATTGTAACTTCACGAGGTGTTTTGTGCAGAGCGTCGTATTTCTTTGTCCACAAACGTTCTCAATTAATATTTATAAACTACTTTTGCTGAGGCAATTTGTGATGAATAAAGCCACACAAAAACGATGATGCTGAGTACAAATATCAGTTGAACTGCACTTTTTTTAGTTTCATTATTTTTCTTTTTTCTTTTTTCAGAATTACAATACCGTACTCATGGATGAAGTTCACACAAGAAAATATCACTCGTTCTCAAAAGGAGCGAGAAGCATCGGAGAAGCTGAGAGGAGAGATAGACGCACTGTTGCGTTGGTGCGCGAACGCCATGTGGAGTCAACACAATAACGTCAACAATGCGTTCAACATGCGTCTCAACCAGGCAAATGACGCAAAGAACAAACTACAGGCGCATCTGCAAAGCGTGAGTAAAAAGTACCTGTATACTTCCCAAAGGAATTGGTCTGAAACAGGGGTTGTCCGTCTGCCAAGATACATGAGGTCATCCTGTTATCAGCCAATACAGTGTCAATGATTTGGGTTAGTTTATTTTAAATAGGCAGATAAGGTACAACCTTCCCACCAATGGAATAACAACAGGAACTTGTTCAAGACAACATTTTTCGTCCAATGGACGGGTTTCAACTAACAAACCATACATGCACTGTAAAAATGATGTGATCCGTTTTCAGACTAACAACAGTATCCACGAGATGGAGAAGGCTGCAGCGCTGGTACGCAAGTCGATCTGCGACAAGGAATACCCGATGAAGTTGGCACAGACCCGTCTGGAGGAGAGAACCCGCAGGATCAACGTGGAACTCTGTAATGATCCCGTCATGCAGGGGTACGTACGTTCACAACAGTAATGACAACTGAATGATTTATTTCCAAAACCTAGGAGGGAAGCCACAATAAAGGAAAAATATGACTCGTTTGTTTTCAGTACAATCGATATTTTCGCTGGGGTATTAACCCGCTGTTCACGAGATGAAATACGAATCTTAAGCTTAAGCGTAATGCCCTATCAATTGCTAATATTCATGGCTAATATGCTAGAGAAATATTTTAAAATCTAATTTCTGTAAATTTGGAGACATTTATTTATTTATTTATCTATAATTTTTTAAAGAATATATCGTAATTTAAAATCGAAAAACAGAATACGTTCCGTCATTGTGTGTAATTCTCTGCACGTATTGTTTGTTTCATGTATTCTTTGTATCTCTTACACAAACAGACTGCAGAGAGAAGTGAATGAGATCCGTGAGTCCGTGCGCGTGCTCAAGGAGAAGTTACGTCAGGCGGAGGATGCCCTCGTACGTCTACGCAAAACCCGATCCGCCCTGCAAAACGACATCAACGTCAAGGAAAACAGTCTGATGATTGACTCTAAGTATTGTATGGGTATGCGTAAAAACATGGCTATGGACCCTAAAGTAGGTCCTCTAGGCTCCATGCCCTGTTACTAGTTTGGTAGAAATATACAAAATGCAATAAAGGAGGACGTATAGATGCTAACTAGTCTTAGGCAAGTGAAAACCTAGTGGCTGCATTACATTACATAATGTCAAAGTCACAATTAACACGTCCGTTATCACGAACAAAGTTGTCTGTTATAAAAACAAGAACGGAAAACATGTTATTTAAATGTAAAAGATAGGCTAGATGATTAATTTATTTAGGAAGAATTCAATAGATTAATGTGGTGAGCTGTGATACATTTTGCATTTGATTTGATTTTTGATTTGTGGTATTACGCAATTCTCCAATGATAGTACATTTAGGGAACATTTGTTGCAAATAGGAATTTTTGTTTTCTCAGAATAAGTTCATATCGAGTGCAGCATAGTAAAATCCTATCAACTGGATAAACAATGAAGCTCACACTGTCCTATCAATGCGAATATTAACACAGCGTGAAATTTAATTGTTTCAAGACTAAAAGAATTTCTTCCTCTAAATTAAACAAGTTGGATACTCAAAAGTAGTATTCATGCACCTAAAGAATTGTCTGGTGAATTTTAATTGAAGATTCATTTAACCTTTCACTCCAGGAGTAAATGTGAGAAATTAGTAAAAAAATAGTTTGCACACGGAAATCTACGCAGTTTTGTATATTGGTAATACCCCAGTAGAATGGGGCAAAATATCCCTGTAGTCTACCTCAAACAGTCTCAAACAGATTTGAGTCAAAGAGAGGGAGATGTCCAAATGAATGTTTTTGTATGGTGACAGTGAAGTTACTGTGTCGACAGTTTCGTATGTTTGCGCGTGAGGAATAAGATGTGACAAAGAAGCCTTTGTTAATAATCGTTTTCGCAGATTAAGGACGTAGTGCTTCTGTAAATGAAGTTTTCACTCTTGATATTGCTCAACTCAGCAATCGGTCTTCACTTTTGTGTAGACTACGGCTTTCTGTAAGATCTTATGTAATAAGTTTGAAATGGAAATGAAGATTTATTCTATGAAAAAAGTGAACTGCTTCAATGAAGTCGCCTGTCAAATTAGACAACACTGCCAGATTGAGAAGATTCATATTCGTATTTTTGTACGTTTGGCAATTTAAATGAATACTAGTACTAAATGACCAAACGTTTCAATTGGCAGAATTTGGTAGAAAAAAGCCCTTATTACAGACGCCCTTCGGTTTTTAATCTGATTTCGATTGAGGCGACCAAACTGGGGATGTTAGTGAGAACAGCAATGTAGTTGTAGTAAAATATTTGATCCGCAATATCAGAAGGATTAAATTACCAGTATTGCGTACACATATTGGTAACACCAGGGTGTGCCATGTTTAAGAATAATTTCATCAGTATTATCTTGATAAGAACATTTCAAAACATGTAATTCTTTAACTCAGTATTTACAACAGGATGAGCAACAACAAAAGCAGCAGAGCCAGTATTACATGCTACAGAGTCGCTTACACAAAAATAATCGGAATTTTGTATCCGTACTACACAGTATCTAAATAGTTACGTTAGAAAATCATTTTCCCTGTAAATATTTGTAACATAAAAATTTGTAAATCCCCAACTCAGAGTCAAACTTTCATTAAATTGTAATTATTCAAATCCAATTAAATTAAACTTTTAACCTAAGTGTAGTTTCTCCAACATTTCAATTTCAGCTGAAATATTTAATCGGGATGAACTTCCAACAAAACGAAGTTCTCTCCTTTTATTTTAAAGATATGGGTGTGGTTAGATTATTATATACAAATCCTTAATGTTGTTGTATTTGGGTTTTTTTCCTGCATTGATACTACGCATTGTCTCTCATTATCAGTATTATTTATATATTTTAAATGTCCATTTTAAAGAATATAGATGTTACAGTTAGTGTTATTAAAACGGTTTATCCTGATAGTATTATATGTTACCTTTCAGTATGTCAATAAAGAACTTACTTATTTACGGTGTCTGCAAAACATAATATGCATTTTAAAACCGGTAATAACTAATCATTGTCTTAAATTATTATTCAAATATGTAATGCTTTAAACTGTCAATTGTTTTATTTTTGCACAAATAAAAGGAGTGCTCATTTTTACAAATGTGAATTTGAAGCGTTTAATTTTATAGATTGGTAATAAGGTTTACATTCATGTCCACAGAAATATACATAATTTAAATTTTAAAACTCCAGACTCTTAACCAGTTCTGTGTAATACTATGTACAGTGACATAACTATTTTAAAACAAAGAATACATATTTATAAATATCTAATACTTTAAATCTAAAAATATATTCTGTTTATCAGATCTTGATATTAGGTCAGAATGAAGAAAAAATTATATTAGGTAATAAAGATACAGCAAATTTACCGAATAACTTTCTTAAATGATCATCATCCAAGTCTACCGACAAATCGAAGACTTTCTTACGTGTATTGTCATTTCCATTCTCTTTTCTTTGAATTTAGAATATTTCGCAACAATATTAGGATTTTTGTTACGCACAGTTTTTATTTGCATTTTTGCTCAATGTTTATGTACATAGGTTTTGTTCTAGTTATGCTAGATAACCAGGTGTCTCATAGATTCCTCGTCCACGTCGTTTATTAAGTCGTCTCTGTCATCACTGTTGTTATTGCCAACATTGTTGTTTGCAACATTTTCTGAATCTTGTTCGTTCATTTGTGCCATTTGATCCAATAACCTCATTAAGATACCCTGAAAAGAAGCAAAGACTTTA
Organism: Haplosyllis anthogorgicola; assembly: GCA_038406195.1. NCBI lineage: Eukaryota > Metazoa > Annelida > Polychaeta > Phyllodocida > Syllidae > Haplosyllis > Haplosyllis anthogorgicola. Next base: position 15,785 of record JBCAUI010226305.1, read on the forward strand.
TTGTTTAATGTTAAACATAATTTTTTTCAAATAAAATTGAACATTTGAAGAGAATTCTATTTTTTAAAAGTCCTGAATCTTCCTTCTAATTTTCAAAATTCTGAAAATAAAATACACTTCAAACATGAAATGATAATTCTATGGGACAATTTTAAATGGAAATATTTTATTTCATTCTTCATTTTAGAAATAAGATGAGAAATTAGGTTATAAATTTGTTTAGACTGTTGAGTTATGTTAATTGAAACTAAAAATAAAAAACATAAGGGATGCTTTCCATGATAGGAGTATGGATTATTGCCCACAATAAACCTATGAATAAATGTTTTCCAACCAGATGTAGATAGACGCTTCTTTCTTCAAATATAGATTTCAGTAACAAGTTGTAAGTGGCTGCACCTTATTCGCAGTCACAAATAGGAAGTGCAAATGAACTACTTTTCAATGACAGATGTAATCAAGTGTGAAAGCTGCTTGTTAACGGAGTGTCTCCTCAAAATTCTAACAGGTGAATAGCCAGTCAATCTGTCCATAATTGTTAAAACGTTGTTGGTAAAAATACTCTTTTCATTTTGTTTTACGACTCGGGAATTTAATTTTCGAGACGAGTTTCACGTTGTGTCTTTCATTTGAACAAATCACGTTGCGTCTTTCATTTGAACAATAGCTTCAACTGTTTCCAAACGAGACGATGCACACATCAGATATCCGGGCCCTATCGTCAGTTATTTTTTCCGTTTGTTTGTGAGCCTTGCCTCACACACCTCAA
>JBCAUI010226416.1:0-16551 GCA_038406195.1 Haplosyllis anthogorgicola
ACTGTAACTGTATTTAACACATTTTGAGTCTAATCTCAACATCAAACAAAAACAAGCTATTGTAACTGTAACTGTAAGTGTATCGGCTGCGGCCCATATGAGCCTCCATCAGCCGCGGCCCATATGAGCCTCCATTGGCCGGCCGATATTAGCCTCTATCAGCCGCAGCTGATATTAGCCTCTATCGGCCGCTGCCCATATGAGCCTCCATCGGCTGATATTAGCCTCTATCGGCTGCGGCCCATATGAGCCTCCATTGGCCGATATTAGCCTTTATCGGCCGCGGCCCATGTGAGCCATTGGCCATGGCCCATATGAGCCTCTACCGGCCGCGGCTGATATTAGCCTCTCTCGGCCCCGGCCGATATGAGCCATCAGCCGCGGCCCATATGAGACGCCATTAGCCTCTATCGGCCGCGGCCCATATGAGCCTCCATTGGCCGATATTAGCCTTTATCGGCCGTGGCCCATATGAGCCTCCATTGGCTGATATTAGCCTCTATCGGCCGCGGCCCATATGAGCCTCCATCAGCCGGCCGATATTAGCCTCTATCAGCCACAGCCGATATGAGCCTTGGGCTCCTCATATATATTTTAGACAATAATATTATAATAATCTACAGGCTCATATCTTTAACCAGCACCATTACATTCATTTGTATTGTACAGCGCTGGGTCATCATGTCCGTCAGCCAATCCAGGCTCATATCTCATATATCGATATTTTGACCAATTTTCCCCACTTATATTGATTCCGCTTGTATCGATATCCCGCTTATATCGATATTTTTCCCGCGCCAAAAATATCGATATAAGCGGGGACGAGTGTACATGTATGACGGTCAAAGACCTATTGCGCAAAACCAGGGCTGCCAAAGTTACTGCTGTAGCCAGGACTTTCAGAATCACTATGACTCCAGTCTGGGCTATCGAAGTTACTGCTGTTGTAGTCGGGACTATCAAAGCTACTGTAAACAGAGCTCCAGTCACTGTTACGACTTGCGCCATCATCACCATAACCTCCGTGACCATGGGGGCCATCATCATCGTCATCATCACTATCATCATTATCGTCCTTATCATCAACAATGAATTCGTCGTCATCATCATTATCATCAAGGGACACATGGTACAGCAGATAATTCGTCATTAGATGCGGCAGTCCAAGTTTTGGCACTGTAACGAACAGATTAACCGGACTTGTGCGCATCAGATGTTCCCGTATCGCTACACGACATTTGGACAGCAGATTGATCCCTTTCAGTTCGGGATTACGCAGGAACTTCGGCACGCGCCGGACAGTGTCTGACTGCCGATTCCACACATGTTTACCGACGCTTACGATTTCTCCTGCTGCGAGTAGGATCATGGTGAGTCTCTTGCTGAAATACTGCTTCCACGTCATGTAGTACTCCAGCGCATTTATACCCTCCACGCTGATCTTGTTCACATGAGCTCCCGCCTTGAGAAGCATCTTTACGTACCAAATGCTGTCTGACACTACTGCATCGAACAAACACGTTCTGCGGGATTTGTCCACCGCGTTCACATCAGCTCCTGCTAGGATGATGAACTGTATGCAAACGTCAAATTGTCTACGGAAAGCAGTCGTCAAGGCAGGAACGCCTTTATAATCAGTTCCACTCCCATCAGCCCCTGCATGAAGCAGTATCTCTGCGCACTTTTCGTAACCACTACACAATGCACTGGTCAAGGCCGTGTTTCTTTTACTCGTTTTTGCATTGACGTTAGCTCCCAATTCCACGAGTTGTTTGACATACTTAACATAGCCCATTCCTGCGTAATGCATTAAACACGTTTCTTCATCTACGGCTGTTATGTTCACATCAGCTCCTGCCTTCAGTAGCAAATCTACGCAGCCATTGATAGTGTAGCTTTCTCTCACTGCAGAAAGCAATGGAGTAACACCGTCTTTGTCTGATGCATTAACATCAGCTCCTGCTTTAATTAAAACGTCTAGGCAGCTGTACTGGCCATGCTTCGCTGCATACAAGAGTGCTGTTGTTCCCTCTATATTGGCTTTATTCACATTAGCTCCTGCTTGTATCATGAGATCCACACTCGCGTTGTACGAACGTTGTACCGCCACCATTAGTGCTGTATCCCCTGCATGATCCTTGATGTCCACATCGGCTCCTGCTTGTACAAGGGACGATAGTACGGGAATGGCAGTGCAATGATTTTTAACAGCAGTCATCATTGCTGAGTTGCCACCGCCATCCTGAATGTTAACATCCACTCCTGCTTGTATTAGTAACTGAACAAAGTCAAAATGGCCTCGACGCAATGCTATGTTCAAAGCTGTGTTGCCTTTGTCAGTGCGCATGTTTAAGTCGGTTCCGGCCTTGATCAAGGAATTTATACACCTCTCGTCATGGTTTATTACGGAGTGAATCAAAGGTGAACGGTTGCAGATGTCTCCCACGTTCACATCAGCTCCTGATTTTATTAGGTACTCCATACACGTGTAATGTTTCTTGTCTACTGTCTCAATCAGTGCTGTGCTCTGATTCTCACCCTTGATGTTCAACTGAGCTCCAACCTGCACCAAGTATTCCACACATTTAAGGCTGCCCCTTTGCGCTGCTGTTATTAGAGGTGTATTCCCATGATTTTGTTGCACGTTCACAACAGCTCCTGCCCTCGTAAGTAGTTTTATACATTCTTCATCCAGCTCTTCCACCGCATACAACAAGGCCGTGTTACCCTCACCATTAACACAGTCCAGTTCAGCTCCTGCCTCGATAAGCACTTCGACACATTCTGCGTGGCCTTCTTTGGTTGCGCATATCAAGGCTGTGTCGTTGTCATCATTGGCAGCATTTACATGTGCCCGGCTTTCAAGAGTGTCTGAATGCACTCCAAGTCCCCATTCCCTGCAGCAGTAATCAGGGATGTGTAACCCTCACAATTTCGTAGATTCACATCAGCTCCTGCCTGTACGAGCGACGCCCCACACTTTGCATGCTTTTGAAACGTGGCACACAGTAGCGCTGAGTCACCATACTTACTGCAGGAGTTCAAATCAGCTCCTGCTGTTAACAGTGACACAACGCAGTCATTATGTCCGTTCTTGGCAGCCCTGATCAAAGCCATTCTGGTGTTCTTATTGCTCAAATGTTCACACTGTATCTTCACAGATTGTTGATCATTATGGCTGCTATCATCATCGGTATTTTTGTTTTCTGTGTTGCCCCTGTTCACATCAGTTCCTGCATTTCCATACTGATCATCATCATCATTGAAGGCCGCATCAATTGATCCTGTGTCGCTTTCCCAGTCAGAGGCGTACCCGGATGTTGCTGCACTATGTGTTTGCTTCTTATGGATACTGCTGGTCTGTCCATCAGTCGGTGGAATTCCATCACCAGGTGTTCTGGAACAATCCTTGTTAAGCAAACCGTCAAAGCCAGACATTGTCAAGTTCCTCTGGCGTTCCCTGGAATAACAACAATGAACAAATTGCAACTTCAGTCGAGGCAAAATTGCTAGTTTTAATTTAATAATAAAATTAAAAATCTCTCCAACAAATCTACATCAGTCATGTGTGAAAAGGCAGGGTGATGCCCGAGTAAAAATAATGGTATACAGTTCATTTCATCGCTCTTAAATGATCTCGACTGCTTACATCTGCTGATGACATGGTTTACAATTACGTTTACCTGATTATTGTTGGGTATCTTCAGATACCCAACACACTTAGATGGAATTGCAGCTGATGACAGGAAGTGTGGAGCTCTTCAATCTGAAGGAATAGAAATCTGCTTATCAACCAATCACAAAAGCCCTTGCAAATTGCTTGCCATTTGAAAGACCTGCTCTGATTGGTTGATTAAGAATTAAGGTGGAATTTATGCAAATTAGTTGACCTGGATAAAAAGTTGAGGTGGAATTCACCTAGATTAAGAGTTAAGGTGGAATTGACCTGGATTGAGAGTTGAGGAGGGATTTCAAAAGTTGAGGTGGAATTTTAATAGTTGAGGTGGAATTTATGCAAATGAGTTGACCTACATTAAATGTTGAGTTGAAAATTTTAAGAGTTGAGGTGGAATTTATGCAAATGAGTTGACCTACATTAAAAATTCAGGTGGAATTGTAAGAGTTGAGGTGGAATTTTAAGGGTTGAGGTGGAATTTATGCAAATGAGTTTGACCTACATTAAAAGTTGAGGTGGAATATTTTAAAAAATTTGAAATGTATCAAGTTGAGACATGGAATAATATTTGGCAATAGAAAACCTGGTGTAAATGTAAATCAGAATTTCAGAATTTCCTGAAGGTAAATCAGTTAAGAATTAATGCTAGCTGATGGGAGCAATTTTAAAAGGTGAAATATTAAGAATGAAGTTGTATTTCAAATCACAATTTAAGCATAGTTTGGAAAATTAAACTGAGTAATAAAAGTGTCATTATGGGAGAATTGATAGCCCAAACAAAAGCTGAAAAGTCAAACTAAGGATTAAGGGTTGAGGTGGAATTTTGAGAATTTTGGAAGAGTAAAGAGTAAAGGAATTTGTGTAAGTAGACTCAACTGACATAAATCACAGCATGAATCAATACCTTTCCCAAACATGTCAATTCAGCATGTCTTATCACTGTCTGATTGAATGAAGGAATTGACATGTATTACAGCATTGACATGTACATACATTTCAATACCTCCCCTAAACATGTCAATTCTGCATGCCATTCCACTGTCTGATTAATTGTAGTTAAATTTAACAAATGACATGTATGTATTTCAAAATTGACATGTATACATGTCTGATTGAATGGACCAATTGGCATGTATTACAGCACTGACATGCATATGTGTCAATATCTTCCCTAAACATGTCAATTTTATATGTCATTTCACTGTCAGATTGAATGGGCAAATTGACATGAATGTATTAAAGCATTTGTACATGTCAATACCTTCCTTAAAGATATCAATCCTACATATCATCTCAGAGCCAGATCACCTGCAATTGAATGGACTTATTGACATGAATCACAACATGAATCAATACCTTTCCCAAACAAGTCAATTCAGCATGTCATATCATTGTCTGTCTGAATGGAGGAATTGACATGTATTAGATCATTGACATGTACATACATGTCAATACCTTCCATCTCATTTACTGTCTGATTAATTGTAGTTAAATTTAACAATTGACATGTATGTATTACAAAATTGACATGTATATGTGTCAATACCTTCCTTAAACATGTCAATTTTGCATTTTATTTTACTGTCAGATGACTGGGCCAATTGACATGTATCAAAGATGTACTTTTTGTCACTGATTCTTTAGATATAATTTTATTACACAGTCACTTACATAATTGTATACCTATTTTCACAAGGTTAGACTAAATACGTACATTTGAACTGAGTTGAGGTGGAATTGAAGCATTGGACTTTCTGCCCTTTAATAGGAGAGCTCCACTAATTTACATAAATTCCACCTCAACTCTTAAAATTCCACCTCAACTTTTGATCAAGTTCAATTTTCAAGGTGAAAATGTGCACTTGATTTTAGTTGATGAATAAAATATTTATTTTGTACATGATAGAGATGGAAATTATTAATTTGACTACAGCTGAAGAGAAAAATATGCATTTGAACTGAGTTGAGGTGGAATTGAAGGATTTCTATCCTTCAATAGGAGAGTTCTCCAACTTTGCATGTATAAATTCCACCTCAACTCTCAAATTCCACCTCAACTCTTAACATTCCACCTCAACTTTCAATCCAGTTCAAGACTTAAATAATAGTGTGAAAAGTCATTTTTGCCAACAGCAGTTATTAAGACATACCCAATCTATTGTGACTTTGAGAGTCGCTATCTGTTATTTAGTAATAACTGGCACAAAAATGGACATTATTTACAGCGTGTCTTCATAAACTACATGGTCCCTTCCTTAACAGCGGTTAAGGCTGTCATGCTGGTCTAGGAGCATGCGCCCCTTACAGGGCATTGAGGTTTCCAGGGCCGCTTAACACAACGAATTGCTGCACGCCCACTAAATTTTGACCCTGTAGTTTATGAAGACGCGCTGTATATTTGTCGCTCAGGTGGTGTACGTGACGGCGACCTTCCCGTACGTCGTGCTCATCATCCTCTTCATCCGGAACCTCCTGTTGCCCGGCGCCAAGACCGGCATCAAGTTCTATGTCATCCCCGAGTGGGACAGGCTGCTCGAAGCCAAGGTCTGTATCAGAACATTGGTTGGTGGTGGGACGACAAAATCAACTGCATGTACGGATTACAGAAAATGTTTTGGCTGTAGCTTAACAATTTTCACTTTACTTTGAAACTTATAATTGTTATATATTTGTGTATTTTGTGAACTGCATTCAACCTGTGAAAATGTGCACACATTCCGAGTAAGGCATCAAAAGACTTCATGGAAGATGAAAATGCAGCTGAGTTTTCAAACACTCCAAAAAATGATTAGCTATTTCGTAAATAGTTTTTCTTTACTCTGAAACTAGACTCGATCACTGGTAACGCATGAAAGTTCCAAAATAAATTTCTTGTCCTGCATTCGTTAAATAAAATAGTTTTTACATTTAGGTCTGGGGTTCAGCAGCAATCCAGATATTTTACTCACTAGGGGTCGCTTTCGGTAGCTTAGCAACAATGTCAAGTTACAACAAATTCCACAACAATGTTTACAGGTGAGTCTTCTGTTATCTTTTATGGAAAGGGCTAACAACACTCAATTATTACAAATTTATTGTATCAGTTGGTCACATAAGCTCTGTGTGACTCTTTATTGACGTGAACAAAGACCGCCACTGTTCTCCAGCTGTGTAACGATCGTCTCTGCCAATTGTGCCTGTCTTCGCTGGATCTGTACCTGCAAAAGTCAAAAGCCAAAGAGAGTAATTTAAACCCAGGCACACAAAAGTTAAAGCATACCTTAATAAGAAATCTGTTTCAAGTGAACTACTATGCAGGCAGTGTCAGATTAAGTAAAGTTTATTATTATTTTATCCTTTCTAGAGACGCGTTGCTCGTGGCGTGCATTAACTGCGGGACTAGCGTGTTCGCCGGATTCGTCATCTTCAGCATCCTCGGCTTCATGAGCGACAAGACGGGAGTTCCCGTACAGGATGTAGCAGCAGCCGGTACGTTATGAGTCTATTCTTTTTGTCATCAGAATATTGGATTTAAAGGCCGTCAGGTGCTGCACTCTCACGCCCGAGAAGGAAAGTTCCCTTGGTTTACTATTGGAAAGTCCAACATGTCATCACGACAATCAGTTATGATGGAAGAATGACGCTATTCCAAACACATTATTTGCATTGCAATGATCTGTACATTCCACACAAAGCACTAGTGTAGAAATAAAAAAAAAAGCTCTGTAAAGAAAGTCACGCCGCTAGTGGGAGCAGGCGCATGTCTGCTGTGCCCGCTGGATCTACCAATGAAAAGTTCATTCTTATTTTATGTTGTAGGCCCAGGTCTTGCCTTCGTCGCCTACCCCGAGGGTCTCGCCATGATGCCGGTGGCTCCTCTCTGGTCCATTCTCTTCTTCCTCATGGTCTTTACACTCGGGCTCGATTCACAGGTATGTCTAAGTATTGGTGGATTCCCCCCCCCCCCACGGCCTGAATTTTTTCATTTTCACGCAGGTTTTGCCAATTTCCCCCCCCCCATTTTTTTAGGGGTTTTCCGAAAAATTTTGGGTTGGCGAACACCCCCCCCACGAGAAATCCTGGATCCGGGCCTGCTAAGTATTTGTATAAATAAAATCAGGTTTGTCCTGTATCCTAACGCAGTATCAAGATATTTTTGGAGAGGAATGGGATTTTTGGAAGGGTCATTTGTTTTGTGGGAAATGGGAAAATTATAGGGGAATATTTTTGGTCGTAATGAAATTCACAATTGTTTACCCATGCAAAGCAAGGACTCCATCTAGTTACGATTCAGTTAATTAGAGACGGCAACGTTTAAATTTTTATTTAATTATTGAAGTAAATTAATTCTTTATGCAAATGCAGCTCATAATATTTTTATGTCCTTGATACACTCTGTAGACTGTGTGTAACTGAAGTGTACATTTGATGTTAATTTTCATTCCTTTTAGTTCGCTATGATGGAGACAGTGATTTCAGCCATTGTAGATGAATTCACGTGGCTTCGGAAGGGTAAACGAAAGATCATCTTCACCCTATGTCTGTGCATAGCACTATTCTTTCTGGGGTTACCATGTTGTAGCAGGGTAAGTTTTTTTTCTGGTTTTCTGCATGGTATTTTCCCGGATATCAGTTCCCAAAATGTAACAAGTCAAGGCCTTTACCGATCACAAAAGGAATTGGTTGACATGACTTGGTATATCCCCTCATTTTTGAACTGGAACTTGTCACGGCAACTTGAAACAACTAGAAACTGAAAATAAATACTGCAGCTGAAGAGAACTGCACCTTCGTTCTATGTTCCTAAATATCTAATGTTTCAGTGTGCTGTGAATATTTAATACCATCTCTTTACCCATCAAAAGATGAATTGAAATGAATTTTCCCCTGTGTAATTCCCCCAACACATACTTTCAAAGGGTACCAAAACTTGCTGTACTCAGTTTTCGTTTTGTCGGTACAATAGACTAACTACAAAATGTTAAGCGGTAGTATTTGCCATGTCGCTTGCCATGGGACATGATTTTTTCATGACATCGCCCTGCTGTTCATGTTTCAGGCTGGTATTTACATCGTGAACCTGTTTGAGTGGTACAGCGCCGGGTTCTCACTTATGATCGTATCGCTGCTTGAAGTGCTTGCCATCGCCTGGATTTACGGTAAAAATTATCCGAGTTACTTGCCGATTTTTCAAACATGTTCGCGATAAAATTTCTTTAATTTATTGTTGGACCAGGGTCCATCTTTGGGGCCACTGATTACCCTGTTTTGGGCTTCATGTGACCTTCCCCATGGGTTTTAAATCCAGGGTGGATCTCTCGCCTGCACTCTTTCTTGCTTGTATGCAGTGATCCCAAAGGTCACATCTGGTGCTACACCTGTTTTCCATCAGCAATGTACATTGTAACTAGAAAACAGCAGGCTCATCTTCTGGATATCCCTCATGTGCGAAAAGTTATTTGTAAAAATTACAGTATCACACTGTAAAAAATTTGAACATTTCCATTACACAGAAATCATATCAATTGTGTATATACATACATAAGGTTACAGAAGGAAGCTCCGTCTGGTGCGATTTTTGTGTACTGGTACCAACTGCACCAGTGAACGAACAGACTTTAGTTTTGTTGTCGGCCGACATATCGCTCTGGCAGCACCTGACGGCTGTGATTTACAGCCTGTTTTCATAAACTTAATAAACAACACTTAAACTTTGACGGATCCAATTCCAAGAAAATGATGCGTTAAGGATGCGTTAAGAGTAGCGTTCTGGGTGTTTTGGGTTTTTTTTGTAAAAGTACGCTGATCTTGTAGCGTTACACAATAAGCAACATAACACTACTTTTAACGTTTGTCTTAACGCTTGTTCTTGCGTTAAAGGATGGGCGTTCAGTTTATGAAAACGCGCTGTTAACGTGTTATTTCACAATACCATAAAGAACATATCAGATAAAAACGTTTTCACCGTCCCTCTTCGACAGGTGTCACGCGGTTTATAGACGACATAAAGATGATGATCGGATTCAAGCTCAACTACTACTGGCTGGCCACATGGACGGTTATCACTCCCATCGTCTTGTGTGTCAGTAACATTCTCTCTTTTTTTGCGTTTAGTTTCTACTGGAGTTGAAATAGTCGAACTTACAATAAAGTCGACAAATTATATTAGTAGTCCATTAATCGTCACAAATCAAAGGACTCAATTTTATGCAACATTTGCAAGACAGAATTTTCTTCAGGATACATTATGTGTTTTATTACAGTTTAGTACTACAATGTTAGCTTTCAGTAATTGAATGACACGGTGATTTGATGAAACTTACTCCAACTAACATAACGATAACATTGAAAAAATTGACCAGTCGACGATCGTCAACTAGAGATCTTAGGCTACACAAGACAATCATCTTTCTTCCCTATTTAAAACCAAACAAATCGTAAATTAATTATCTCCCATTACAGTTTATCCTGATCTACTCGATGATTAACCACGAGAGGGCGTCCTACAACGGTCATGTGTACGGGGCGTGGGTGGACGGTATGGGCTGGCTCATGGTGGCGCTGGCGGTCGTCTGGATCCCCGTCATGGCGCTCGTCGAGTACTGCAGGGCGCACGGGTTCCTAGAAGTAAGTACTGCATGCTGCACGGGTTCCTAGAAGTAAGTACTGCAGGGTGCACGGGTTCCTAGAAGTAAGTACTGCAGATGCATGGGTTCCTAGAAGTAAGTACTGTAGGGTACATGGGTTCCTAGAAGTAAGTACTGTAGGGTGCAAAGGTTCCTAGAAGTAAGTACTGCAGGGTGCATGGGTTCCTAGAGGTAAGTAATGTAGGGTGTATGAGTTCCGAGAAGAAAGTACTGTAGGGCACACAGGTTCCTAGAAAAAAGTACTGCAGGGTGCACAGGTTCATAGAAGTAAATACTGTAGGGCACACAGGTTCATAGAAGTAAGTACTGTAGGGTACACAGGTTCCTTGAAGTCAGTTCTGCAGGGTGCACAGGTTCATAGAAGTAAGTACTGCATGGCACACGGGTTCCTAGAAGTAAGTACTGCCTGCAGCTTTTCACAGAATTTCATACTTGTAGGGGATTTTTTGATGCCTCTCCCCATGGATCCAGGCTTGTGATATTCCATAATTATGATAATTCTCCACTCCTTGTACTTCTAGGTGATGAGAAAAGTCCTGAGACCGAACAGTAGGTGGGGCCCTGCCTTGGATCAGCACCGGATCGGTTCGAAGTACTCACCGGAGGATTATCATGGCAACGGTTACCCAGCAACGGGTCTGGATGGACACATCAATATAGGATTTGACAACAGCAAATTTTAGGACTGGACTAAAGACAACTGAATAATAATTTTTCACAAAAAATTGCACCATACCAAGAGATTAGAGACTACAGTAAAACCTGCATTGGGCGAACACCCCATTTTCAGGAAAAACTGACTTGGATGACAGTAGTTTCGTCCAATGAAGTAGGTTCGCCCAATGGAGTATAAAATGCGTACAACACGTCTTCATAAACTAAACGGGCCATCCTTAACGGACCGACAATAACGCTGTAATGTTAAGCCAATGGGGCTAACGCTTACAGGAAGCTCAACGCGTGCTAATCGCACCAAAATTCATGTCCGTTTAGTGTATGAAGACGCGCTGCAAGTGAAAATCAATTTGGTGATTGAAAATTAGTATGTGGATGACAGTAGTTTACCCAATGGATAGTACGCCAATGCAGATTTTACTGTGTATTAGAATTCACTCTAAATACTCACATTTTCTCGATGAACTATGGGACACAAACAAACAATTTTTACAAATTCGAACTTTAGGATTTACACAAAAAATCACTTAGCTGCTGTTTCACAAATGAATATTAGTTTTATTCTTATTAATTTTTGTTTGTTAAATTAGCCAAATTTATCTAATTCGCTATTTTTTCTTCATTAGGCAGAAAAGAGAAGACAAACTTTGTTAGAATTCGTGACAAATTCAATTTTACTTTCGACCATCAGTGTCATTTGTGATAACATTCTCACAGAATTACAGGGAAGAAAATCATGTTTGTAGGCGACAGATCAACGCCAGGAACTCTCAGGCAGATTTATCCTGGGTACCAGTGGCTCTACAAAATGGACTTCGGTTCACAAATATCATTACACAAAAAGTCAATTTACTATTTTTAAATTTTCTTTAAATATTAACGTGATTACACACTAACTGAAAGACTAATAATCCATGAACATTCTGCACACTTGAAGGTTTAGTCATAAAACCATAACTGATTACTGTGGATTTCACTTTTTATTTCTGGATTTTTATCTTTTGTTGAATTAGTTTTTCCGTCGCACATTGAAATCCGAATTCTTAAAAATCTCTATCATATGGCAGCTGAAACATGCTGCACAGGACAAAATATGCCTAATGTGGTCTTTTTTTTTTTTCTTTTTTTTTTTTTGATTTTTAGGGACCAAGTTCATTTTCAATTTTGCTGCACTTTGAAAATCCAATGCGTGCAATGTAATCTAATTAATCAAAAAAAAACCTTGTAAGACAGAATTTGAAAATTCAAAGCAGAAGATGAATACAAATATATCCAACTATCGATTTAAATTTAACAACAAATCCTACATGAGTAAAAGAAAATACTATTTCTTTTAAAGTTTTGTGCATGTTCATCAATCAGTAACAATAAATGTCACTTGGTATCCGCGTAAGATGATGCAGTTGAGTTTACTTTGCTAACATAAGTGTTACTCGAAAAAAAAATATAATATTTCTGGTTTGATATTTTAAACTCAAATCAAATCAAATTACTAGAAGATGTTTTCCTTTTTCAGGTTAATAAATTCATAAACTATTTATACTACAAAGAAAGTAGAAAACGAATGCTTTGATGGACAGAATGGCTTGTCTTTGTATAAATAACATCAGGAGAATCATTTTCAAGTAATAAAATATAAGGAAACTTCCTTAGTTTTAGTTTTTGTTTCAGCCAAATTTGTTACAAATTGGAATGATCGATAAAAATAAAGAATTGTAAAAAACGATCATTTCATGCCCAAAGAGGTTTAAAAACCCGAAAGAATCACAGAAAACTGGGTTTTCAAATTTTGTATTAACAACAAAACTACCAAGTTGTACTAAAAATAAACTTGATAAATTTATTGCCAAGTACCACGCGCAGATATTTTGCGCGCGCGTGAAATTGAAGGCATCACCCCCCCGCGGATGACGCAATGGACCGGCCCGCAGTGCTGCATGCTGCTGGAGTGGCACCTCTTAAAGCCATTCATTATTCCTAGAAACTTCATTCCCTAGAAGCAAGCCACATGTACAATGGGAGGAGGACAAAAATTTGTTGCTGTAAATGTAAGTAGTGTGGCTATTTATGGAATATAACATTTTCTTTACATGTTTAATGGTAATTAAGTTTTAAACATCAAATATGTGGTCAGCTAATTCGAGGAGAAGGCCATGAATGTAAAGTCACTTTTTTCTCTTGTGGAAATTTCCATCAGTCAACGCGCGTGGGATAGAAAAACAATATCGGACATTAAGAATTACTTGCTAAGAACATTTCAACACCGTCAAGCAGTAAATTTATCTTTGTTACATGTAGATGACATTTTATAAGTACATTATCACTTATGTGTAGGAAGTCTTATTGGCGTTAGTTAAAAACAACATTGCATACATTGGCGGATCTAGGGGGCGCGGGAGGCGCCCCCCCCCCCTACGTGCCAAAATTTCTTCATTTTCATGCAGTTTTTGGGGATTTTTACGCTAAAATCGGGTAAAAATTGGGGCGCCCCCTCCCCTACGAGAAATCCTGGATCCGCCACTGGCATAGGAGATTGTAACATAATGAATTATTGAATTACTCAAAACATTGAGTCACCCGTGTGCAAGAAATTGGCTGATTTATTAAAAGACGAGTTGACTTTCTTACGGTGACCGAAATTAAAATGGTAAAAATTTGAATTTACAAAATAATATTGAAATTCAATATTGGAATTGACTTTTGTTGTGAAATGCATGCTCGCAGAAATAGTCGAGTCTACAATGCATGTGAGAAATCCCAGCTTCGCAGTGTGTGGGGAACATGCAGCTTTTGCTCAGACATAGCTCTTCCATGTACTTTACTGTAGACCAGACCGCTTCCGCATAATGCTTTTCTGTCAGTGGTTGGTCCGTGGGTGGCTGTATCTTCCGCATCTCAAGAAATGCTTGGATGAGTCAGCACCGTCATTGTTTGTGTCTTGTTCAGAGCTGTCACATCTTTTTTTCCCACAGATTCTCATGTCATAACTGTTTTGTGACACACTTTCGTTTGTTCACAATTGTTGACAGCATAAGGAAGTTGAAAACAAAATACTGGAACCTGTGTTTTACGTGACCCCAAGGGACCGAGGTTTACCTCACGTAAATGACAAGTTCCCGTAAAACAGAGGACTAATATACAGCAAATGACCACAATGGTTCCTAACACATGCACGTTAAATGGAGGTTTCACGTAAAATAGAGGCACGTAAAACACAGGTTCCACTGTAATTATTAGACTAACAGTTGAAGTACTAGTAAATTTATCGTTTTTAAATTTGATAACAAGTAAACAAGTATTTTTTGCAGTCATGTTGCACAAGTGCGCAAGTTTATGATGTGATTTCTTTCGAAATATTGTTTGCTGCTTCCGATGTGGACAGATCAGAATATCTGGGTTATTGAAATTAAAAGAAAAGAATTTCTGCGGTGTTCACCAGCAGGATTCTGCGTAAAACCACAAAATAAACACAGAAGTTGAACTCGTTATCACATTTAAATGGGTAATGTAGGTTTATCTGCACTTTAAGTAGACAGTAAAGATAATAAATAAATTATGGGTGCAATTTAGTGATTTGTTAATATATATCTTCATGTTTCAATTTAAATCAGATTTAAATTGAAATTTATTAGAACAATAGACACATTAGTGTATAAAGGTGTACTTATAAGTAATTATGGGGGTTATGTGTCTCAATGAGAAAACGCGATGACAATTAGAGGTGAGACAGGTTATTGGCAATCACTGAAAGTGCAAAGATGTTACAATGAAGACAATGGATGGGATAGTCATTAATTAGGCGATTAATTTACATACTCTTGTTATAATTAGCAATTTTATAATTACCATGGTTAATTAAAATAAAGTTTCGGTTTCTTATTTATTTATTGATTGAATATATTTAGTGTCATTGGTTCTGTTTTTGCTGCTTCTCCGTTGAGGGCAAAAACATTGATTAATTTAGCATTTATATAACTAGGCTGACATTTTCAAGTTCATATCCTTGACCTTAAGTGGCCTCAATAATTGGATCGACCCAGTTCGAGAAACAAAAAAATCAGGAGACATATAGTTATGGTTTGCTTGTGTTTAGTCCGCGTAAACCAAGTGACCGTTAAATAAGGTCTTTCATCCCCGATGTGTTTGCGATCGTCACCATTACAGAATCAAAAATATATTTTCCATGAAAATAAACCTGTAATTCCAAGACCACAAAAATGGTCACCCGTAAAAGGTGGCCGTAATACGTACACAGAACTCATTCCAAATAGTTGTACGTAAAGTTGGAATGGAACGTCTCTCTCTAGCAAAAGAGCGCGAGATGGTAGATGATTGACAGGTGTGATTGACAGGTTACGATGACCTGTGATTTGCTGTCACTGACGGAGCACGGAAAATGGCAGCGACTCCCAGGCAATTATCCTGACGTTATCAACGCAACGCTATCTGCTGTACCTACAAATATTGTGCGAGTCCTGGCTTATAGCATTCTAGCACTTGTGTACTGACTGAGCTTATCAACTTGTGTGGATGTTTGTAGGAATAAAAAGTAGAAAATAGAATATTAAGAGGAGTTTATTATTTATTGAATTAGTATTGTTTGTCGTCATAGGATGTGAGTATTCGACTTTTTATGTTTTGGGGTTTTTTTGCGATGTATTTTGAAGTTTAGCAAGGTTGTGTCAAATGGTTTATAGTGGGAAGGGCATTTTTAAATACGTAGGCTTTAAGAAGTGTAAAATTCTGCAGTTAATTGTTGTATTATTGAATTGAGTGAAAATATAAATGTAATTGGGAATAGAACTTTTGAGAAACAGACCTTTCAGAAATTAAGAAATTCTAAAGTAATGGTTGTTCAGATTTAGTGTGATTTGTTGCGAAGTTTTAGTTCAAATTGCAAAATGTAACAAAATTGGGTTGGTCTGTCATTTGAGAATCCAGAGAGAACGCTCACATGTGTTACGATAAGATAAGATTCTGTGTTTAAATACAAAGATTATCACCATATGAAGCATCGGACAGATTAGATATTTCTAAAACAGTACACATTACTTTCTCCAAGTGACAAATATTGTTTGAGGTTTGATATGTGTTCTTTGAACTTCTTGTAAAATTTTTCTTGGACCAGGGACCATTTGTGGGGCCACTGATTACCCCTGCCTTGGACTTCGTGTGACCGTCCCCATGGGTTTTAAATCCAGGGTGGATCCCTCACCCGCATTCTTACTTGCTTGCATGCAGTGATCCTGAGGGTCGCGTCTGGTGCAACACCCGCCTTTTCCACCAACAGAGGCGTATGGGTTCTTTGAACTTAACCTACATATGAACACTGACCTTTACCTTGTTTGGCCTGACCTTGACTCAGGTTTGACGGACAGATACACAGTGAAGAAAATGACGGGCCCCAGGGGCTTTCTTTTGATAACATCTTTTTAGATTTGTTCAAAACAGTTAACTTTGCTTAGGCCAAGAGTGGCTATCAAAAAAAATAGAACGAGACAATGAGCAGAGCACATTGAAAACCCGGCCTCCATAGTCGCCGATGGGGGGGGGGGGTTGAAAGAAATTTTTTCC